>JAXRKP010000111.1:30000-40000 GCA_037039925.1 Doris montereyensis | reverse complement strand
GATAAATGAAATCATTAAAGCAATATTTTTTATTTTAGTATATGTATCCTGAGTGACTGTCAAAATCAGCGACGTTATCTCCAAGATTGATTTTAACGTTAAGCCTTCTAGGTTCTAGATCTAGTTCTATCTTGCGATAAGTTTCAATGTCTCAAAATAATCACCTTCTTATTTATGAATAAAATCACGTCAAAAGCCATTGTCTGCATCTTCGTCTTTTTTGTTTTTTGTGAAACAATATCTAAAGAGCGACATCGGTGTTTTAAAAACTTGATATTTTGGATAGGGGTCATTTAATGGATTTTGAAAATAGTATATTATATCGTTTATACGAGAAAAATGGCAAAACCATTACAAAATTATTATTTTTCAAAAAGTTTACAATATATAAAAAAACTTGACGTCACTCTAATAACATTGACGAAAGGAACCTTTATTTCGAAACAATATACAAATCGGTTTTAAATGATCTAGGACATGTAATTTTACTGAAAAAACTACATTTCGAGAAAAATACAAGTTAAAGAAATGAAAGAAAATAACATAAAGCAAACGCTTCAAGGTTGCCCTTCTTGTAGCAGCCCCACTTACTCTTTCGGAATCATCAAAGAACTGTTTTCTGTCACCAATCTTATAACTGAAACAGCAAGGCAAATAATGACCACTAAGAGTTGAAATCAAAGGCGAAAATGACAATAATTAACTCCACTAATAGAACTGAAATATTCACGAGTTTGTTCTGAAATTATTAAGGAGTTACAACTGAAATCATTGAATTTCGAACAGCAAGGCATTAAGAGTTAGAACTGAAACCATTAATTATTAGAAAGGTGGTCAGAAGGTTAGAAGGAAGTAGACGTAAGATCAAACTGTCTCAGGTGTAAGACGTCACACCGATACGCATACAATTTAGAACTGGAAAGAGGATGGAACCACCCTAAGAGTTAGAACTACCCATGCGATCAGAATGAAATCTACAACATCTTATTAACAAACACCGAGAGTTAGAACTCAAATCACGCAAGAGTACTCAACCTCTCAATAGCAAAACTGAAATCACTCATCTCAAACAACAAACTCCAAAAGTATCAACATCTCAATAGCAAGCACGTTGTGTACTGAACATCACAATAACAAACTCCAAAGTAATCAATATCTCAATAACTGTAATCACTAAGAGTATCAAAATCTGTAATCAAGTATCAATATCTCAATAACAAGCACTAAAAGTATCAATATCACAATAACAAGCACTGAAATATCAATATTAATAACAAGCACTTAAAAGTTAGGATATCTCAATAACAAGCACTAAAAGTCATCAATATCTCAATAACAAGCACTAAGAGTTAGAACTGAATAACAAGCACTTAAAGTATCAATCTCTAATAACAAGAACTGAAATCAAATAGCTCAATAACAATCACTAAAAGTTAGAATATCTAATCATTGAGAGAGAAACTGAAATCAATATATCGAGAACTGAAATCACTAAAAGTTAGAACTCAATAACAAACACTCAAAGTATCAAATCTCGATAACAAGAGTTAGAACTGTAATATCTCAATAACAAGCACTAAGAGTTAGAACTGAATCACTCAATAACTGAAGCACCAAAAGAATGAAATCACAAGAGTTAAACTGAAATCATTTAAGCTCTCAATAACAAACACCAAAAGTATCAACAGTTAATAACTGAAACACCAAAAGTATCAACATCTCAATAACAAACACTAAGAGTTAGAACTGAAATAACAGGCACCAAGAGTATCAAATTACCAAGAGTTAGAACTTAAACATCTAAAACAATCACCAAGAATTAGAACTCTCATTACCAAGAGTTAAACTGTAATCACTATCACTAAGAGTTAGAACTGAAATCATCAAGATTAGAACTGTAATCACCAAAAGTTAGAACTGAATAATCAAAAGTAATATCTGAGTTAGAACTGAAATCATTAAGAGTTAGAACTGAAATCATTAAGAGTTAGAACTGAAATCATTAAGAGTTAGAATGAAATCACTAAGAAAGAATGAAATCACAAGAACAAGAACCAAAAGTATCAAGATCTCAGAACTGAAATCACTAAGAGTTAGAACTGAAATCATTAAGAAACACCAAAAGTAGAACAATGAAATCACTAAGAGTTAGAATCTGAAATCACTAAGAGTTAAACTGTAATCACTACACGTTAGAACAAATCACTAAGAGTTAGAACTGAAATCACTAAGAGTTAGAACTGAAATCATTGAGACTTAAACTGAAATCACTAAGAGTTAGAACTGAAATCACTAAGAGTTAGAAGTAATCAACACGTCTCAACTGAAATCATTAAGAGTTAGAACTGTAATCACACACGTTAAAACTATAATCACTAAGAGTTAGAACTGAAATCACTAAGAGTTAGAACTGAAACCACTAAGAGTTAGAACTGAAATAACTAAGAGTTGGAACTGAAATTACTAAGAGTTAGAAACTGAAATCAGCAACAGTTAGAACTGTAATCACTAAGAATTAGAACTGTAATCACTAAGAGTTAGAACTGTAATCACTAAGAGTTAAAACTGTAATCACTAAGCGCTAGAACTATAATCACTAAGAATTAGAACTGTAATCACTAAGAGTTAGAACTGTAATCACTATCTATAAGAGTTAGAACTGTAATCACTAAAAGTTACAACTGTAATCACTAAACACAACTGTAATCACTAAACGCTAGAACTGGAAGCGCGAAGAGATGGAACAACGTTTACAAAGGGATCGGGGAGGAGTTTTAATTCTCCGAAAACAAATCCACGTGTGTTTCCAACAATTAATTCAAATTGCGAATTTCGAGAAAGTGCACAATTGCTTTATGTGATGTATTTACTGCTTTCAAAGTGCACAGTTGCTTTATGTGGTGTATTTACTGCTTCCAATGTGCACAATTGCTTTATGAGGTGTATTTACTGCTTCCAATGTGCACAATTGCTTTATGTGGTGTATTTACTGCTATCCAATGTCACAATTGCTTTATGTGGTGTATGTACTCTTCTAAAGTGACAATTGCTTTATGTGATGTATTTACTACTTCCAATGTGCAAATTGCTTTATGTATGTATTTACTACTTCCAATGTGCACAATTGCTTTATGTGATGTATTTACTACTTCCAATGTGCACAATTGCTTCATGTGGTGTATTTGTTACTTATAAAGTACACAATTGTACCATGTGGTATTTGCAACTTATAAAGTACACAATTGTACCATGTGGTGTTTTTGTTACTTAATAACGTACAAAATTGTACCATGTGGTGTATTTACTACTTATAAAGTACAAAATTGTACCATGTGGAGTATTTGCTACTTAAAAAGTACAAAATTGTACCATGTGGTGTTTTTGCTACTTCCAAAGCAGTCCCTCGTTTTACCACTGGATGAAGTAGGACCCTCATTATACAAACAGTACAAGGCGCGAGGGATCCGGCAAGTGGGAAATTCATTAAGATGTGTTTTAAAAAACAAAACACCAACAGCAAAACACTAGATCTAGATGTAATGTAAACTCTGGTTCCTGTGTTGAGTTTCTTGTGGTCAAGATATTTAACATCTCATTTCCTCCCACAATCCAGTGGCAATGTTGGATACTAAAGATAAAAATAAAGATGCATTTATAGTCCGTATCCCCGCACACGTAACAGGCTCACCTACTGTACATCATGTATTCCCAAACAGGCCATTTCATTCAAAGTCCTTCAACTCCCAAGCAGCATATGGTACACAAGCCTGTTAAATGTTTCGTGCTAACACCAGTACAAGATTTTCACATACCTGGGTACTCATTCACACCTGAGTCAAGTGAGGAAATTAGAGTGAAGTACCTTTCCTAAGCGTACAACGTCGTGAAAAAACCCACCCCTATGCAAGATCCGTAGGGCTCGAACCAGTGTCGTTGCGATTACTGGCTCACAACACTACGGTTCAGCTACAACGTCAGTCGGGCAGCTTGTAAGTATTATAACCAATGTGTGTAATGGCGTTGAAGTATGCGTATATTATGCAAGAACACTGTCTGCTTATGTCATTTTCCAAAATCTAAAAAAAACACCACAAGTTCAGAAAATAAATTTCTTCTTTAAATTCTACTCCTAAGAGTGACATGATGAAATGGCGTGCCTCCTACATATTTTAATTGGGTGCAATCCTATTGGCTCCACCATTTGTATCGGAAGTAGGACATTCATTTTGTCCTGTTTTTTTTTTATTAACGTTACGTCCACAGGATGTCTGATGTGAAACGACACCCAAAGACTGTGTGTTTCCTTATTCACCCACACTCAAACATCTCAATATGCGCTGCTGTATCAACTGTCTCAATAACTGTCTGTCAAAAGTATCAAGTATGACTCTGTCTTTCTGTCTGTATGTCTGTCTCTATCTCTGTCTGTCTGTCTGTCTGTCTGTCATCTCAATTTCTTCCCCCCTCAAGAACTCAATCTCAAACACTCTCTCTCTCTCTCTCTCTCTAACAAGCACTCTCTATCTCTCTCTCAATAACAAACTCCAAAAGTATCAAGAACTCAATCTAGACTATCTTCAACTTTCTCTGTGAGCACCAAAAGTATTTCAATAACATCCCATCGAAAGATAACTTTCCATAATCATAACTAATTGTATCAAATATTAACAAACACCGAATTTTCAAGAACAATATATTATATACCAAAAGTATCAACGCGATGACCTATTGAGCCGTAGCGTATCCCATTTCTATAGCATAATGATGTTCATTTCAATTGAGCCCCTGGACATGACGTAGTCTTTCACATCTAAATCTCCCATACCATGAAGTGTCAACTATTATTTCACTTAGATCGAAGGGGGTGCATGTTAACAAGGTAGGGGAAGGGGAGTGGGGTGGGCTGCAACAACATTTTCTTCTGATGTTTCGAGACAGTCCCCTCTTATCTAGGTGCAATGAGTATCAATAACTGAGTTGAAATGTATCATATTTGTATAATCGTTTTAACCATTTCTGGCTGCCATGGTAATCATGGTTGTCATCTTTGTATTTGACAAGTTGGCAAGAAACTCGTCTCTCAAAACACCGAAGAGTAAACGGTTTATTTTTATGAAGTTTATAGAAAATACCATTTAAAAACTGGGTTGTGTTTGGTGCTTTTGTAAAATAACAAAAAATAAAAAAATTCATAAACAATAAACAAAAGTATCAATTACATCACTAAATGTTAGCAAAGTTTAACGTTGTATTTCTTGAGGAAGATAAATGAAAACGAAAATCCCCCTTCAACGAGGAATCAATAATGCAGATGGGTAAAACAATTGGATCAGCTTATCGCCTTCGAGAACACAATCTCATGACCTGTTCTTATCGTTCGCTAGAAACCATGAAAATATCCGGTACTATAAGTCATAGTGGCATCGATTGAACTTGTTTTGATCTTATCTTTCTCTTGTTCTTAGTAGTTCTCCTTGAACACTGGTCACTAATATTATCAACGATTTCTTGTGTTTCTCCTCTCAAGATAACGCAACTGCCTTATTCAAACAGAGATCTGATGTTGAAAGTCGTAGCTTGTTCTACGTCACATCAGAGAATTTGTCTCCAGACAGCATTGAACTACGTTTGTGTAAACCAGTAAGTTTAGAAACACACACTGGTGCTCTACGTTCACATCCGGAGAATTTGTCAACAGCATTGAACTACGTTTGTGTAAACGATAAGTTTAAAACACACGCTTACCATTTACGTCACATCCAGAAATTTGTCATTACAGACAACATTGAACTACATTTGTCTAAATCGGTAAGTTTAAAACACACACTGGTGTTCTACGTCTATATCCATAAATTTGTCAGGGAGAAGTTGACCTACGTTTGTAATAAACGATAAGTTTAAAAACACACACTGGCGTTCTACGTCACATCCATTAGAATTTGTCTATCTAGACAGCATTGAACTGGTTTGTTAAATAGTAAGTTTAGAAACAAACACTGGTGCTCTTCACATCCAGAAATTTGTCGATTCCATACAACATTGAACTACGTTTGTGTAAACAGTCAGATTTAGAAACACACACTGGTGTTCAATCACATCCAGAGAATTTGTCAATGTACAACAATATTGAACTACTTTGTGTAAACATCAAGGTTTTAGAAACACAACTGGTGTTCTATTTCACATCCAGAGAATTTGTCTATAAACACAGATTGAACTACGTTTATTAATGTTCACTTTAAGTTTAAAACACACACTTGTGACAATGAAACTCACCCATTGGTGAAGATTTTTTTGGAAACCTCTATGAATAGACATGTTATCTATGTTTCTAGTTCTGTATCTTCTTGTATCTTTTTGTTTCTCTCACAGTTTATCTATGTACAGTTTCTGTGTCTTATTTCTCTCTCTCTCTCTCTCTCTCTCTCTCTCTCTGCGAGCTCTCTCTCTCTGATAAATCTCTCTACTCTCTCTGTCTCTCTCTGTCTGTCTGTCTGTCTGTCTGTCTGTCTGTCTGTCTCTCTGTCTCTGTCTGTCTGTCTGTCTGTCTGTCTCTGTCTCTCTCTACTCTCTCGTCTCGTCTTTCACATTCTTTCTCTCTCTCTCTCTTATTTGTACTCTCCTGACTCTCTCTCTCTCTCTCTCTCTCATCTTTATGTTTTCTATCTCTTCCTCTGTCCGTGTCTGTCTGTCCATCTGTCTGTCTGTCTACCTGTCTGTCTATCTGTCTTTCTGTCTGTCCCATCTCATCTGTCCATCTCTCTCTCTCTCTCTCTTCTTGTTCTCTCTCTCTCTCTCTCTCTCTCTCTCTCTCTCTCTCTCTCTCTCTCTCTCTCTCTCTCTCTCTCTTCTCTCTCTCTCTCTCTCTCTCTCTCTCTCTCTCTCCACCACAGACTTGATAGCCAGAGGTAAGGTGTCGACCTCTCAACCAAAAGATTGAAAAATAAAAATACAGGTTGAAAAATTTTCTCGATTTTTTTCTCTGAAGCAAAATTCTCCCCTCCCCCCCTTCCCTAATTCCCAACCCTGTCCAGATAGGTGGATCGACACCCACTCTCATTGGAGTAGGACGATAAACGACATTCATGACACTATGTTCACCCTTTAAATCCCTTGGCTATTTAGTGGTGTCAGTCAATTTGGACTGAAATCAATATAAAAAAATCCTGATAATCGCCACTTGGATGTTGGTAAATCACATCAAATCTAAGCAAACTTTTGATCTGTAAACATTGAATTCTGTCTCAAATTTCTAATGTGTATAGGTCATCTAACCCTACAGCTTAACATTTTCTGCTGTTGTCGGATTAATATGGCTTAATGACATTTATGATAACACCAAAACATTTCCAGAGATAACGATATCGTCAACATCTGCAGCCAAACGGAATCTTTGGTCCACGGGAAAACGCTATTCAAGGCCATGTTGAATTCCCGTGGCGTGCGAAAACCTCCCAAATGAAGCAGATGGAACATGCAACTTGCCGAAAGCACCTTAAACTGCCAACGACCAAGCATCGCCGTATTCGTGGTGGACATGCGCCATCACAGTCTAATGTCACGTGATTGTGCTGGGACTTCTCTGTCAGTCAGGTAGGTCTAAGGGTAGACCCACATCGACATCAGACCCGACGGTCAGACCAGACAGTCTTCCGGTGCAAAAGAATGTGCACCGGTTGAATAGTAATCACAGGTAATAAAAAACGGCAATCGGCCCACACCGAACCCGACGTCCCGGGTCAGACCGTTTAGGAATGAAATTCATTCCACACCGACTGTCGGGCGAAAGGGAAGATAATTATAGGGATCTTTTCCTCTCTAAATAATCTCCCTTTTCCACCACGAGTAACATTTCGCAATCAATAATTCAAGTGCTGGTGACGTGAATACTTTTCACATAACTGATACTCTATCATTATCAACCATGGATGATGAAAGCCTCATTCTATGCGTCCAACATAGACCAGCAATTTACGATAAAAAAGAAAGACTGTATCATAACAGTTTCTTCCTTTGTTAAAGCATCTCTACAGAATTTTAGCAATTCGTTGAAAGAACTTGGTTTCATGCGGACATATCTTATGAATCTTTCACCGTCTTCAACGAGTTGGGGATATAAAATGATGAAACTCGCCAAGAGATTTCCTCTTTTGTTGTACGGGATGGAACCAAAATCGTCTAGATCGATGCCGCCTTGCTTGCCTTCTTCTTAACCACAATAACAACAGCAACTTTCTCCGCCTGCTACACGCCATTTTTTAAAAAGACGGTGTTGTCTGACTGTCGGTTTCCGGTGGCTGTGCGGGCGGCGCAGCCGGCAAAAAATCGTCGGGTCTGGTCTGACCGCCGAGTCTGATGTCGGTGTAGATCTAGCTTAAGGGTTCAGTTAATTAAGAGAATATGATGATCAATATATTAAAATGGTAGTGAAAAGATGATACTGACGTTGATAATGGTGGTATGTTGTTTGATAGCGATACAAGTAGAATCCCACAATGGAAAACCCATCGCCTCGCCATGAAAAGAAAGCGGGCTATCAATTCAATTCAATTTAATTCAAATATTTTATTTCATGTCAGAGGAAAATTTGGTTTTCAGACATGTAAAAATCCTCAAAATATTTTGGCCAAACACGATATCAAACAACGACCTTCAAGAAAGAACATCACTAGTGTCAATATCCCGATAATGAGGAGAAGAAGATGGAAGTGACTGGTCACATCCTTAAGATAAATGCTGATGCCATCCTTAAAATAGCCCTCAGATGGACCCCTCAAGGAACAAGGAAGAGAGATCGCCCTCTAGAATTCTGGAGGAGAAGCACTGAAAAGAGATGAAGACCCAAGGATGGACGTGGGGGCAGATGGCAAAATTGGCATCTGATCGTGTTCAATGGCGATCCACTGTGTCGGCCTTATGAGCTGTCCAAACACCACGAGGATAAGAAGAAAATATCAATAGAACTATGCGTAGATAAATCGTGTAAATGGACACAGGAATTAACGTTTTCATGCACACGTGTATAGTATATATTAAAAAAAGGTGAAGAAAGTAATAGATACATATCCCATTTAAAAGTTGTTATTTATCGTATCACATATTCCGATATAAAAGATAATTATGGTAAAAACATGTTTCGTCTTCAAATTATCTCTAGAATTTTCATTCGCTTAAACTTAATAATTTGTATTATTTAAAAGTCTTATACAAACTGAGAGACCTACGTTTCTGTTTAAATCCTCTTTCTTTCTTTCTTTCTTTATCAGTTCCCATTCTACCTTTCGGTCTCTGGGTTCAGATGCCAAATGATCTTTCTCCGGTATGCCATGTCTGACATTTTCTGTTTCCTTCAAAAATTTTTTTTTTATGCTTCGATGCCTCTTTATATCTTCTCCCCGCTTTCTCCGAGGTCTGCTTTTTCTCTTTTGCACCTTAGGCTGTCTCTGTCTCTGTCTGTATACTGATTTAGCTATTGTTTATTGTCATTTGTCTACATTCTGTTTACATGCCAAACCATCTCTCTCTGTGATTTGATCTCTGTCATCTGCTTTGGTTACATGATCTCTTGATTTCGTCTCTTATCTCTTCTGTTTATGATCTAAACCTCTCTATTGTTGTGTTTCTGATTTTGTCTTCTTTTATCTCCTTAGATATTTCATTTTCATCTTCTCTCTCACTGCATGTACTCTACTGTATTTTCTACTGTTGTGTTTCTGATTTTGTCTCTTTTAGTTTCCTACTCAAATTTCACTGTACCTACTAAAGGTCCAAGTTTCTGTCTCTGTGTCTGTCTCCAATAAACTGTTTGTGTACTGCCATTTTGTTTTTGTTGACAATTCTTGTTTACCTACAAATGCCTTTCCTAGATGGTTATATTTGCAATTGCCTTTTTTGATTCTCTGGCCGATTTCTTCTCTTAGTTTTCCCTCTGAGTCAATTATTACTCCTAGGTAATTGTAACTTTGAACTTGTTCTAAATTTTCCCTCTCTCCAATTTAAT
>JAXRKP010000111.1:15000-20000 GCA_037039925.1 Doris montereyensis | reverse complement strand
TGACATTTGATTGAAATGATAAATTGGGTTTAGAGTAGGTGGCATTATGACTCATCAACATATGTCCGTATTGTTCTGTGCGACTGATAACAATAGGCGTTTTCATCAACATGTATTTGTAAACTGGTAAATTTCCTGATGTATTCCTGTCAACTGGTAAATTTCCTGATGTATTTGTAAACTGGTAAATTTCCTGATGTATTTGTAAACTGATGAATTTCCTGATGTCTTTGTAAACTGGTGAAGTTCCTGATGTCTTTGTAAAAATATATTTTTTTATGTCTTTGCAAACTTATAAATTTCTTTATGTCTTTGTAAAAATGAATTTTTTATGTCATTGTAAATGTGGATTTCCCGATGTCATTGTAAACTTGGGAATTATTTTTATATCTTTGTAAACTGCTGAATTTCCGGATATCTTTGTAAACTGGTGACTTTTCTGATATCTTTTGTAAACTTGTGAATTTCCTGATGTCCGTGTAAACTTGTGAATTTCCTGATGTCTGTGTAAACTTGTGAATATCCTGATGTCCGTGTAAACTTGTGAATTTCCTGAAGTTTGTGTAAACTTGTGAATTTCCTAATCCAAGACATAAAGAAATGCACCAGTTTACAGAGGCATGAGGAATGTTCGTAGCAATTAACACATACCCAATGTACCGACCCTAACACGAATCATCTCTGTAAGCATTGTCAAACAAGGTATGGTACGTTTTTACCTTTGCCTTTATCTCTCAAGAGGTGACTCGGTAGTCCAGAGGCAAGGTGTCGGCCTCCCAACCAAAAGATAATGGGTTCGAGACCCACCGACGGTTGAAGAAATTTCTCGATTTTTTTCGAGTAAAAATCCCCCCCCCCTGTTCCAGGTAGGTGGATCGACCCCTAGTCCCACAGGAGACAGATGATAAAAATGAGGCCCCGTGTACAGAACACATAACTCTGTGCACGTTAAAGATCCCTTGGCTTGTTACAGGGCAGTTTGGGCAAATTAAAAATCCTACCATAAACCTAAGATTAGCTTTATTGAGGATGTGGGTAAATCAAATCAAATCAAATCAAAATTATCTGTGAACACGAATAGTCTTTTAAAACTTTTTCGAACACTAATATTGTACACAATAACATTTTCCCTTTATATCTCTCCCCCCCCCCTTTCCAATAGATTCGGGAGCGCAAACGTATTTCAGACAAGAAAGAATTGGAGAATTGCAATACCTACGACCATCTGACAGTAGACAACGATCAACACCATGACCTAGTTTTGGACGGCTATGACCAACTCAACCAGAGGGAGGACAAGCCGCCATCTTTATTCATCCGTTTCCGGTATCGGGGTCGAAAGTAAGGATCCTCGTCCCGCCGCGGACTGTGACTACAAAACTGACTGTGACTTGGGGCGTGTGAACCAGGCGTATGAAGACACTTCCGTAGTGGTTGTAGGAGGAGGAGGAGGAGCCGCCGGCAGTAGTGGTGCACAGCCAGGGTTGTATTTCGAACTGGAGAAACGCTTCAGCGATGGAGATTCTTTATCGTATGAAGAACAATATTTCGTAAAGAATCATCATGGCGGCCAACCCCATGATTTAAAAGCAGACGATGACAATGCAGACGATGCGTCCAGCGACTCGAAATGTCCTGTTACGGACGCACATCCGTCTCTCACATACACGGATGCCGTCAGCGTTAAAGCAGACATGGACTGCAAGCCGGGCGAAGTGACGAAACGACTCGCAGACGAAGACGACAACAAGAAACGGCGACAAAGCCTACCCATCGCTGCCCCACGACGCAACGTTCCGAAAGAGACGCGGGCGTCGCAATACGACATCACCAAAGACACTAGCAGGTCGTCTCAATACGACATTGCAAAGCCGATACCATGAATGAACGCTTCTGCTGACTTTTTTCTTCTCTTCCTGATATGGCCTGTATTCATCTGCAACTCCTGCATGTGGAGCCCTTGAAGCAAAAGCTTTCTTGTCGTGCTGGAATGACACAACTAGCAAGCATAAGCAGCTGCGAGGTGTACACTGCAGCCTGGTGACTTGGTGGCTTGGTGGACAATGTTCTCAACATAAATTGTTTCATAGAATATCCAATACAATCGAACATCAGACAATATGCAAAAACACAGTTTCAAGACGAACAGTGTTTGTTTTCAATGTTTACTTAATTGAAATTTACCCTGTCCACCATTGTGGTGATCTCATGGTGAATCAAGAGGAAACGGTCAGATAAAAGAGAAGTGAAAGAAGTAAAAGAAACAGAAGTATGACCTACCAAGTAGCAACCCGCCAACCACCCACAGACAAACTAGTGAGGCAAGAGGCGTGTCGAAAGGGATGAATAATGTCATGAAATATCATTGAAGAAGGGATGAATAATGTCATGAAATATCATTGAAGAAGAATAATGGATGAATAATTCCATGAAATATCATTGAAGAAGGGATGAATAATGTCATGAAATATCATTGAAGAAGGGATGAATAATGTCATAGCATTGAAGAAGGGAGGAATAATGTCATGAAATATCATTGAAGAAGGGATGAATAATGTCATGAAATATCATTGAAGAAAGGAATAATGAAAAATGTCATGAAATATCATTAAAGAAGGGATGAATAATGTCATGAAATATCATTGAAGAAGGGATGAATAATGTCATGAAATATCATTGAAGAAGGGATGAATGTCATGAAATATCATTGAAGGATGAATAATGTCATGAAATATCATTGAAGAAGGGATGAATAGTGTCATTGAAATATCATTGAAGGAGGATGAATAATATCATGAAATATCATAAATAAGGGATGAATAATGTCATGAAATATCATTGAAGAAGGGATGAATAATGTCATTGAAATATCATGAAATATCATAAAGAAGAAAGGAAGATGAATAATGTCATGAAATATCATTGAAGAAGGGATGAATAGTGTCATGAAATATCATTGAAGAAGGGTTGAAAAATGTCATGAAATATCATTGAAGCCTCGCAGGAACGAAGGCGAGAAAAAATAAAGGAATAGACAAGCACAGAAAAAAAACAAGGTCGCGGGGTTCGGTGCTATAATGCCGTCCAGAGATTTGTTTATAAAGAAATATTTTGTATTTTCCTCGTCTTTGTTCCTACGGGGATTCAAAATATTATACTCATGTCCCTATTAACCACAAAGCGCAGTTGGAGAAGAGGTCATTATGGTACAAGATGTCAAAGTTGAAAACCAATTATATTCATAGAAGAGAATGCACGAGTAAACATTCTCATCAATTAGTGTTTGATTCCCTACGTTATAAATCGTGAACTGGCTGATTAATCTATTGTGTCAAATTGATTTTGTGTCTACTGTGCCTTATGGTATGTAAGCCTATTGATTAAGTTATTGATGCAAATATTTATATATACTATTATAAATATATGATAAAAGCATTCCATTGCTATTATTGTCGTTAATCTTTTATAATTCAATGAAATGTACATATGAAACTAATACGTAAAAGATGGATAATATTATATTTATGATATTATTACAGTACATGTATATTGAAAATAAATCGTGTACATATCTAACCCATAGTTCCTTGGGCAAAGGTCTTGGTGGGCAGTAACCCACCAGAGCAAGCAACTGTAAGGGGCGTCATGGGCAGTTATCCTCCAAAGCGGTCGGTCTATCTCGAGAATACGTTCAGATGCGGCTTTGCGCACCGGTTTCATACCGCTATGAAATACAGGTGCAGCTCCGTCACCAAGGACGCAAGTGCTTTCAATTTTGAGAACTCAAGCTTCCACATCATTAATCTGCTAGTGCTATCTGGCATTTCAGATAAGTCGTTTGCTCTATCCCTTTAATTGAATTGATACATTTTTGAATTGTATAGATCTACATTTCGAACCTTTATTATAAATGTTTGCCTTGTTGATACTTCCTTTCATTCATTCTTTGCCATGTCTTCTTTCTAGATCTAGACCCAACATAATCTTATCCTCTTCTTCCGTTTTTTTTTGTTTCCCATACTCACACATCTGTGTCTTCATTTCTCGTCTCCACGGACCTCTAGGTCGAGCCCTCTTTCGTTTACCCCGTGGGTTCCATCGGAGAGCTTGTTGTGATGCTCGTCTGTGCCGTTCTCAGTGTATCTTACACCCAACACCATTTCCTTCTAGCAATTTCTCTTTCAATAGCCTCCTCCACTGCTCTATGCTACAGTTCAACATCATTGCATTTTTTTTTTCCGGTTAATGAATGCCCAATAATATTATGTTCTTTAGACATTTGTTTGTGAATGTTTGGAGATCGTTGCCTTCACATTTGATTTGAAAATGTCGAGTTTTGACCCCATTAATATTCTCTTCGTCTTCCATACGTTTTGAGTTGGTAAGAAGATTTTATGGCCTTTCCTGATCTGGTTTTTATGTTCAAAATCTGTTCCTCCGTTCAAATCCACCTTACAGCCCAAATACATACATTCTTTGACTTCTTCACTTCTTCAAGTTGTTTGTTGTCGATTATAATGTTTGTACGGGGGGGGGGTTCTTCAGTTTTAACTTTTTTAGATTACTTTTTTTGTTGTCTTTGGTTCGTTCATCCTGAGGTAAACCTGCGCTGAAAATGTTCATTAGGGCATTTAATATAACTAAGTTTTCAGGAGCATCATTCAAGGCCAACAGCTTCTTAAGACATTATTAAGCCATTACTGATTTTGTTCGTTCATTTGATTGAATGAATCACGTATGAACACGTCCATAGTATCATGTCTATCTTACACATACACATGTGATATCAATGTTACTTATAAATCTCAGTCGGTTGTCCTTTATTTGTCAAAGGCTCTGTTGTTACCAGGCCACACAGAACATATATATATATATATATATATATATATATATATATATATATATATATATATATATATTTTTATATATAATTTTTATTATTTTTATTATTATTTTTTATTTTTTATTTTTTATTTTTTTTATTTTTTTATTTTTTAATT
>JAXRKP010000111.1:7500-12500 GCA_037039925.1 Doris montereyensis | reverse complement strand
AATTCATGCCTACATGCACTTGCACTATATAAACCTCTTGTTCCACAGTCACAAAACAAGCATACTTTAGATAAGCATTGGAAGATATTGGCTAGTTTCGATTACTTTATAGTAATGCAAGTATGCTATGAATTATAAATTTATTTATGTATTTATTATACTAAGAACATGATGTAGTTGAAAACAAAACCCCCAATAAAACTAAACAACACCTGTTGCAAATCCTTAATCCCGCCATTTGTTTTGTACCTTACTGATATTGCAACATCATTTCACAGGTGAAATGAAAGTATACAAGAAAGCGTGTAATCTATTACATTTACATATGAGCTTTAAAAGCAATAAAATGAACAATAAATAACATGAAAATTAATGTTGCTGAAATAATAACAAGGAGATATTGATTAAAAAGCTTTCAAAAAAAAATCTCTGATGAAGCAAAGCTTGATCTTTATATTTAAAAAAACGACAACAAAAGGAGCCGAACTGTTGCTTTTCCTCCACATTGTTTTGGTACAATTACTAAGGAACATATCAAATTGTACATAGTTGAAAAATGGGGTTGAGGGAGTTAGCCATTGCAAGTATCATCTGAGTGTTAGAGGGTCGGTACTCCTAAGAATAAATGACACCTTATATTATCATCATTTATTTATTCAACTCTCTACTCATTTCCAAACAACGTCTTTTTAACTTGCTTTTTTAGTAGAAACGGAAAAACAGAAATTTTACAGATCTAAAAATAATACATTTTTTTTTATAGAAAACTAACTTCAAGTTTCCTCATCACTACCACTTCAAACTTTTTTTTATTCATAATGGCAGCTGGAATGTGCAAAAATCGCCTGTCAAAATTTACAAATAAATCTGATATTACTACTAATACACAGAATATATTGAAACAAGTATTAACATTTGCAAAGCCAATAATAAAAAACAAAATAGGAAACAAGGCCATTACTCATTTCTCAGTTAATTTATCTTTGACGATAAGCACTTCCACTTTCAGGCCTAAATGGATTAAAAATGACACTGACGTTAAACCTACCAGAGTTGCCCCCTTCAAGTATCCAAACAAATCTAAAGATACTGCTGTAACAAGGAGCTATGAGTTTTCATCATGCAAGTCGGAAGCATGTGCAAGTTTTGGTGTCATTTACTAGTAGAAGACTGTTTAACAATGGACAGACAACTCCTAACAGACGAGTGAGTGAAAATGTTATTTTTGTTCATCGCAATTTAAACAAATATCGACCAAGAACTTTTCCACATTGTCATCTAATATTTTAATTTTATGCCCTTAAGGCATAATTTTTCCATCACAGAAGCAAGCTCATAAGTAATATTATAATAGTCTTAAATAAGCGCAAACGTTATCACAATAGTCTGTTTGAAAAAGCGAACAGCCTCATTCATGCAGGCATCACAACAGGTCAACTAATTATAACTGACAAACATGGCATCCGCAATGAAGTGATACATCTGACAGAATAATAATATACAAAAAGTCTCTTTTGCAATATTTTTCTTTCAGAATATTGTGATTCAAAAGGCTCATTATTTCAAGATTCAAAATTAAGCCTTAAATGCTTTCTAGATTTTACTTAATATATTTACGGTAGAAAAAACCCAAAAAGCAGACATACAACAAAGATGAAAATAAAGACAACACTAATTCTTATGAATTAAAAATCTGAGCTGGAGCTATCGTTTTTGTCTGCTCTTCTGCCAGGAACAGCAGTTGGTAAATGAAAAATCCAAGAGTAGCTTTAGCAGTGCCTGTGGGTCTGTCCTGAAATTCGTGTTATTTATAGCCTTCAAAAACAAAAAAACAAAAAAGGGAAAAGCAAATGATTTCCCAACATGATAATTATGTATTGACATGTTCTTTCATCTTTCACACAATGTTGAGCTCTAAATTTAATTATTTTTAGCATATCAAACACTCTCACTCAGTCTCTGTCTGTCTGTCTCTGTCCCTCCCTCCTCCCTCCCTCTGTCTGTCTGTCTGTCTGTCTGTCTGTCTGTCTGTCTGTCTGTCTGTCTCTCTCTCTCTCTCTCTCTCTCTCTCTCTCTCTCTCTCTCTCTCTCTCTCTCTCTCTCTCTCTCTCTCTCTTTGAGTCTTCGTCTCGTTCTCTCTGTCTATCTGTCTCTTTGTCTATCTCGCCATGTGTCTGTCTATCCCTGTCTCCCTCTCGTTTACACACCCACACACACACACACACACACACACACACACACACACACACACACATGTGCTCAAAGCCGCGGAAAGTAGGTAAGTATGAGGAGAGCTTGTGCCACAGGAAGCTGATACATTCAAAGCAACATAGCAAAGTTCGGCATGGAAAATTCAGAGGCTTTTTTCCCCTTTTCAATCAGCGTATCTTTAGTCCTTCAATATTAATTGTTATGAAGATGAGATAGAATCAGGTATCATGTATATAAACTAATTATTATGGTAAAAACGTATTGAGTTCAAGATCTGACATAAACCATAAGCATAGCATACGTCCCATGACCTCAGAATCTGCCGGACTGCTATTTAATTTCTTGAAAAAATCAGAGGATATACCAGAACTGTGGTTTAGGTTTATGTTTTTCATTTTTCGATCAAGCTCGTACGCTTATAAAGGAAGATTCTATGGTTGAATTTAAAACTTATACGTTAAAATAGGAAACGTATAAAACGATAAAATCGAAAAAGTAAATGATAAAATTGAAAACTTATTCAATAAAATCAAAAATTTATACGACAAAAATGGAAACTTGTAAAATAAAATTGGAAATTTATACGATAAAATTGGAAACTTATATGGTAAAAATTCCAACTAAGCCAATTAATGTGATCTCAATAACTACAACAACAAAAATCAAATATTCCACTCAGGGATTTACCACATACAGCATGGCAAAAACATTAACATTGCCACTAAAGACATGTTTATGAGCATGCTGTTATCTAAGTTAAACAAAAGCCTCAGTGAATATGATTATTTTTTATTTATACTCGTAGTAAGATCCGATGCCCCTGTACACATTGTTTTTATTATTTTATATAGCATACATGTACTAATTTATATGTAATCATGTATACATTTGCAAAAGCTGAAGGCACAAAGACGGACAATAGAACGCTAGAAAGATCTTCATAACGAACAGTTTCAAACATAATACGCTTTAAAACATTACAAGAAAAAACTGAACAGCAATCAAAAACAACAACTCAACAACATAAAAAAGACAAACAAAAACCCAACAACATCCTTAGTAAACAAAAAGCCATCCAGACAAATAAATGACCAAACAAACACAAAACAGAGAGACAAAAAACCATAAAGGACCATATGGCGAGTTCATATTTCATCATCATCATGTCATCATTATGTGCAATGAGATAGCACGATGTAAAAACAATCAAAATGGAGTCAGATTACGTGGGCTCAGAATCATGTTGTCCTTAATGTTGTTTATACATTAATTTGATGCTTTCGGAGTTATGGTCATAATCAGATTTACAGTGAAGCCATCAATAATTGTAACCCAATTCAGTCTACAGTTGTCACAAATGATGCTTGCATTTCGTTGCAGGCTCCTTTACTTGACATCATATGCCATCAGGGATTCACTCACAACGCCACTGCATGGGAACATTCATCTTCTTCGTCTCCTTCATCGCCTTCTTCTTCATCAACTTTTTCTTCTTCTTCTTCTCTTTCTTCTTCCTCTTTCTTTCTTCTTCTTCTTCTTCTTCTTCTTCTTCTTCTTCTTCTTCTTCTTCTTCTTCTTCTTCTTCTTCTTCTTCTTCTTCTTCTTCTTCTTCTTCTTCTTCTTCTTCTCTTCTTCTTCTTCTTCTTCTTCTTCTTCTTCTTCTTCTTCTTCTTCTTCTCCTCTTCTCCTCCTCCTCCTCCTCTTCTCTTCCTCCTCATCCTCCTCCTCCTTTCCTCCTCCTCCTCCTCCTTCATCCTCCTTCTTCTTTCTCCTCATCCTCCTCTTTCTTCTTCTTCTTCTTCTTCTTCTTCTTCTTTTTCTTCTTTTCTTCTTCTTCTTCTTCTTCTTCTTCTTCTTCTTCTTCTTCTTCTTCTTCTTCTTCTTCTTCTTCTTCTTCTTCTTCTTCTTCTTCTTCTTCTTCTTCTTCTTCTTCTTCTTCTTCTTCTTCTTCTTCTTCTTCTTCTTCTTCTTCTTCTTCTTTTTTTCTTCCTCATAATAGCTGACCAACTCAATTCTTAAGTATCACTGTTAGTGCACATATTATTTTTTATTTAACCAAAGTATTAATCCAATTTAGATTTTAAACTGATGCGTTTAATTCTGTTTTTAAAAGTCTTCAGTGCCACTGTTGAGTTTTATTTATGTTGGCAGTCCATTCTACAGCCTTACTGTAATAGGGTAAAATGAGTGAAGGTGACACATTGAGCTACAGATTAACATATTATTAGCCTGTTGAAGCCAAGCATAATATCTTACAGATCCCTGACAAATTTCTTTTATTTCTGCCTGTAACCAGATATTCATTCACACAGTTGAGCAATGCGCATGCTTGAGGGTGTGAGGTGGGGAGTAAGGGTGAATAATGTGTGCTAAGTACAAGTCTGATGGAGGAAAACTGATCTGATTTGAGCCAGGTGTGAATGTGTCATTTTCTTTGTGATCACGAATTCACATCTCATTCATGTGTCAAGTTTGTATGACACCAGGGACAGCAATGCCTGGTGTAGTGACAGCACAACAATGCCTGGTGTAGCGACAGCAACGCCTGGTGTAGTGACAGCAATGCCTGGTGTAGTGACAGCAATGCCTGGTGTGTATCTTCAACAGTTGTAGAGGAATTTGTGTCTATTTCTCTTGCATGCAATGATAAAGCGCTTAGGATTGAGCAGTTTAAATTCAACAGTCGTTTATAAATGGGACATGTAGCAATCAAGAACTAAGATTGAGCTAAAAGTAAAAGAAAGCAAAGTTTTGAATGTTGGCTTAACGTATGTAAACATAAAATAAGC
>JAXRKP010000111.1:0-2500 GCA_037039925.1 Doris montereyensis | reverse complement strand
TATCGACCGATAGCGTGACACTTCTCTATCTGTCTGTCTGTCTGTCTGTCTCTCTCTGTCTGTCTGTCTGTCTGTGTCTCTCTCTCTCTGTCTGTCTGTCTGTCTGTCTGTCTGTCTCTCTGTCTGTCTGTCTGTCTGTCTATCGGTCTGTCTGTCTCTCTGTCTGTCTGTCTGTTTGTCTCTCTCTGTCTCTGTATCTCTGTTTGCCTGTCTGTCTGTCTGTCTGTCTGTCTGTCTGTCTGTCTGTCTGTCTGTCTGTCTGTCTCTCTCTCTCTCTCTCTCTCTCTCTCTCTCTCTCTCTCTCTCTCTCTCTCTCTCTCTCTCTCTCTCTCTCTCTCCTTCTTTTCTTTGTTTGTGTATGACCCTAAAGTCCCATCCAAGACACCACAGTCATCCAGTTGGTTAAACACTTTGCTGTCAGTGAAACGCATGACGTAAGTAAGACAAAGAGACATAACGCGCAACACCTTACCTTCAAAAACCTCGTCAAAGACTGGACTGAGAGTGTGGCGTTTGATCTTCGTCTTGCGCTTGCTTCCTCGCGTCTTGTCCGGCAACAAGTAAGTCTTCACATAGCTGTAGGAATTGCCACGAAGAAAACACAAATCAGAAAAAAAACGAAAAAACAACAAGAACCAAGATTCAACAAACTTACTTGTTAACATCGTGTCTCACTAGCAAACGAGAGAGAGAGAGAGAGAGAGAGTCGGTAGTCTAGAGGCAACGTATCGACCTCTCAACCAAGAGAAAGGTCGTGGGCTCAAATGCCGACAGGTTGAAAACTTTGCTCGAGTGGGTTGTTTTTTTTTTTTCATCGAGTAAACCCTTCCCTCCACCCTCCCCTTCCTGGTCCATGTAGGTGAATCCACAGGTGAATCCACACCTAGTCTCATCGGAGGCGGATGATACAAAGGAGGTTCCTTGTGCAACTCTCAACACTTTGTATGCGTTAAAGATCCCCTGGCTGGCTAAAGGGCAGTTACTGCCACCCCCCCCCCCCCAAAAAACAAACAAACAAAAAACCCCCCCCATTAAAAAAAACCAAACCCAAAACAAAAAAAACTAAACAAAAACAAACAAAAAACAAAAAACATACAAACCAAAAAAACCCAAAACAAAACAAACCACAACACAACAAAACAAACCACAACACAACACAACAACAAAAAAACCCTACCCAGAATCTCGAGGTCACCTTAGTTGTTGTTGAGTGGATTTATTGGCGGGGCACTGCTGGCAGCTCTTACACTTCTTTTCTTTCACGTTCTCACCTATCTTAATATCTTGCCATTTCCTTTGAATTCAACCTGGAATCATCGCATACGGTGGAAGACGGTAAACTTCATTCAATCGCTCAAAGCTTTAGTTGGGGCTGCGTCCTTTAAATTCAACCTGAAATCATCGCATATGGTGGAAGACGGTAAACTTCATTCAATCCATCAAAGCCTTAGTTGGGGCTGTGTCCTTTGAATTTACCCTGAAATCAACGCATATGGTGGAAGACGGTAGATTTCATTTAATCCACCAAAGCCTTAGTTGGAGCTGTGTCCTTTGAATTCAACCTGAAATCAACGCATATGGTGGAAGATGGTAAACTTCATTCAATCCATCAAAGCCTCAGTTGGGGCTGTGTCCTTTGAATTCAACCTGAAATTACCGCATATGGTGGAAGACGGTGAACTTACTTCAATCCATCAAAGCCTTAGTTGAGGCTGTGTCCTTTGAATTCACAATGAAATCACCGCATATGGTGGAAGACGGTAAACTTAATTCAATCCACCAAAGTCTTACTTGGGGCCGTTTCGTCCGAACTCATCCTGAAAGCACCGCATAATTATGGTGGATTGGAAGGGGGGGGGATGGCGGACGGTAAAATCAAATCAATCAAAACCTTAGCTGATGATGTCGGTAAGTACATGCTTTGTTCCGAAAAGTCACGCTTCGCCCTTTTGTACACACACACACACACACACACACACACACACACACACACACACACACACACACACACACACAAAAGACAGGGATTAATTTGGTTGGGCGTTGGGTCACTATGCCCTTCAGCCTTCAAATAAAATCCAATAGGAGTAGTCGATAAGCCGAGGAGCAGTCAGCTATTTTAAGCTCTTTCCCCAGCTGGCGGCCGATTGGACAACGTCCCGGAGGTTAGTTTGTTTGTTTGTTTGTTTGTTTGTTTGTTTCTTTGTTTGTTTGATTTACCCACATCCACAACTATGGTGTTCTCGTGGTTTTTGGTAGGAATTTAATTTTGTTTTGCCCAGACTGTCCTGTAAACAGGCAAGGGATATTAAACGTGCACAGAACGTTGTGATCTGCACGCGGGTCCTCCTCTTTATTGTCCGTCTCCGATAGGACTAGGTGTCGATCCACCTACCTGGACCAGGGGGTGGGGGAATATTTGCTCGAAAAAACTCGAAAAATTTTTCAACCGTCGGCGGGGCCCGCATCCACTACCTTTGGTTGAGAGGCCGACACCTAG
>JAXRKP010001109.1:160000-166305 GCA_037039925.1 Doris montereyensis | reverse complement strand
CCCCTCCCCCTCTGTTTCTTCACTTCAATGTGTATCCTTTTTTTGGCTTGTGCAGCCACGCTCTTCCTCTAAACACGCGTGTCCCCTCCTCCTCCTCCTCTTTCCTCCTCCTCCTCCTATTAATTATTGTGGGGAGATTGGTATGCACTGATCTCCGGCGGCTGCCGACCTGGCCATTCGTGGCTTATCTATGTTAACCCCATAATTTAGTTCCTGTTGAAAATGACCCCTAACGTGACCCACAAATCCATTGACCACTGGTCACTGTCACGCCAGGCTGGGTGCCGTGAATGACCTCTCGCTCCCTCTCTCTCGCACCCCTCGATGTGACCTGATCATTAGGCCCCCCTTTTCCCCTCCCACCCCAATACAGGCACACAGGGTGCACACGACAGGTATGGATGGTGTGATGACGTCAAGGTGGTCGGCCCTCAGTATTATTATAAGTCCTAACTGCTCGTTTGACAATTTTGGATATGCAAACATTATCTATCAGATTCACAGTCATCAGTAACATTACACGTATTGTCCCTATCATCACGTAATAATACTTTGTTGGCCGTTGGCGGGGGCTAGTGGTAGGTTCCTCCTTCTCGGTTTTTTTCGCTGTTCCACTTGCCTTTGAACTTACTGTTTCCATCTCGATCCACCATGCGATCACCTCACGGATTATGTGCAGGACAGGGTACATTTCAATCACCAATCAACCAATCACATAACATTGCATCCAAATGTCGGTCCACGGTTGTCACGGATTTTCTCTCGCATGTCCTAATTTCAGTTTCATTTTCTGCTTGATAACTAAGGAGCCCTTTTTTTCACTTTCTTTCTCAAGACGGTTTTTAAATGCTGTTAGGACAATGTGTCATTCTGAGCGACCTTTGTGACAATGTAACATGGAGTGACATCTTTCTCAGGTGGACTGTGAGGCTCTACAGCTCTGGGAGAGAATATTTTCTATGTTCTGATTTTGATTATGAAGTCCGTTTGTTTAATTATTAAAAAGAATTAGCACTATTTGATCAGTAGGTACTTAGTGATTGTAGAGTGATCTGCTGGTATCCTCTGACATTTAATCGCTGACACCTGTCTGTCTGTTCTGTTCTTTCATCTTCTTCTCTCTTGTCTGTCTGTCTGTTTCTGTTCAATTGTCTGTCTGGTCTGTCTGTCTGTCTGTCTCTCTCTCTCTCTCTCTCTCTCTCTGTCTGTCCCTGTCTTCACTGTCTGTCTGTCTGTCTGTCTCTCTCACCACCATCTCTTTCACACACACACACACAAACACACACACACACACACACACACATCTTTCGTTCATCTCGCTGTTTCCTCTTTCATACACCCTGTGGAAGGTTGACTGAGGTAGTTGTAGGTCCGACTGCCCCATTCTTTTACTCTTAGTTTTGGCCCTTCAGATCAGATCATTTGGTGGACTGGGTGTTAATTTAATGAACAACTTCATTCACCCTCAGATCACCAGATATGGTTGGAAAAGATAAATTCCTATTCAACAAACAAACAAACAAACAAGCAAACCATGAAAGCCAACGTCTCAAATCCCCCAACCATGTCCTCTTTCAGCCAGAAAGGTACACTCTATTGTATTTTTCTATCTCTATAGTTAATTAAAACAGGAAATACTGTTTCAGGCTCTCACTAACTCAAGAGTAGACAAATCCCTGCAAACCCTCATCCAACTCGGTTCTGGTGGCTCTATCTTTGTGATTCATCCACCGCTGACATACTCATCCGTTTAGAAATAATAATAATGGTAATAATAATAATATTATTCCCCCATCCAACCACAGTGCCCACCCCTCCCCCATCCCTTGGCTTTCTCTGTATCTCTCTTCTCTCTAAGCACCAATTGTTATTGGACTCTCTCTCTCTCTCTCTCTCTCTCTCTCTCTCTCTCTCTCTAATATATAATTTACCCATATCATGGCAGTGGTCCAGGTAATTTTCGAACAAAGGCTCCAAATCGAGGCTCGTTAACCTTCTGCTACTTGTTGTAATTGGCCAATAATAGCCGTTGTACGGGTCATTACCATACTGGCAGAGAGCGTTACTCATCGTGCTTCTTCCTCGTGACCAACCCAACCTCTACCTCCATCCCCCCTACCCCTCCCTTCCCCCTATCCCCTATCCACTACCCTCCCCTCCCTTCCCTTCCTTATCCTCTATCCACTACTCCTCCCTCCCCTTCCTTTCCCCCTATCCTCTATCCATTACCCTCCCCTCCCTTCCTTTCCCCTTATCCTCTATCCCATTACCCTCCCTCCCTTCCTTCCCCCTATCCTCTATCCATTACCTCCCCTCCCTTCCCCTACCCACCCATCGTTGACACGTTCAGTCAGCGTGTGAGGACTAAATGACTCTGGCTAGCTGAGCGTCACGAGGGCCAGTGAGAAACAAGCAAGGAAGAAGTGGAAAAGTTATTGTTGGGGAGGAAGTTAGGGAGGAGGGGGAGGGGGGTCGAGGGTCGGGGAAAGTGACCAAAGCACGCATTTTATATTACATGCGTGTCCATATGACGTTGTCTAAGTGGTGAGTGGAATGGCCAAGAGTTCATTCGGCTCTGGCAGAAGTTTGTGTTAAGTGTCCACTTCCGGTCGCCGGATGTTTTTTTCTTCCTTACTTCTCTCTCTCTCTCTCTCTCTCTGTCTCTGCTGTCTGTCTGTCTGTATGTATGTCTGTCTGTCCCTCTCTCTGTCTGTCTGTCTGTCTGTCTCTCTCTGTCTCTTTCTCTCTCCCTCTCTGTCTGTCTGTCTGTCTGTCTGTCTCTCTCTCTCTCTCTCTCTCTCTCTCTCTCTCTTCCATCTCTCCCCCCCCCTCTATCTCTCTCCCTCTATCTCTCCCTCTCTTCCTTCACCTGCGGGCAATTTGTGGGCCTGCTGGTAGATGTTACTTCTTTACTTTCCTTCTTTTCTCTTATTTTTCATCATGCTGTTTCCTCTTGATTTGCCCTGAGATCACTGCATAGGAAGGGGGCAAATTTCAAAGAAACAAACTCTACCCCTCTCTCCCTCCTCTTTCTCTCTCTCCCTCCCCCTCTGTCTCTGTCCCCTCTCTCTCTGTCCCCTCTCCCTCTCTCTCCCTCTCAATCCTCTCCCTCTCTCTCTCTCTCTCTCTCTCTCTCTCTCTCTCTCTCTCTCTATCTATTTATCTATCTATCTATCTCTCTCTCTATCTATCTCTATCTCTCTCTCCTCTCTCTCATATCTCTCGTCAAGCCACATGTTCAAATGACGTTGAATTCAAATCTCTTTGCAAGTTATAAAGGGCAATATCAATGGTTTTGAGCAACGTCCCATCATAGCGTGACAATAAGAGCAATAATAATAATACTAATAATACTGACAATAACGATATGGAGAAAGAGCAGTCAGTCACTGTGTGTCGTCCTATTTCGACTCCACACCATCCACTTTTGCCTTTGTAATGTTCCGAAGTGCCTAGCACTAGCACGCTCACATCGCAATCGCCGTCTCTTTCGCCATCGACTGACGACTCGACTCTCTCACTCAGTCTCAGCCTAGATATCTTGTATCTTGTAATGTGTTGCGTTTTTTTATATATATATTTTTTAAAAATAATTCCAGAAGACTAATAAATAATTATACTAGTAATATTATTCGAAGGTTTGCGCCAATTGAAAGGTAGGTTTGACGTGTTTTATCGTAGCCCGTAGCCAAGGGTGGCACGGCTTGTCGTCTAGCGTCAGTGGACCGTGTACTCATACACACATGCACTGCACTCACACACACACACACACACACAAACACAAACGTACACACGCACTCACACACAAACACAAACGCACACACTCACGCACTTTCCCACACTCAAACACGCACGCTCACATTTTCTAGACCCCCCCCCCCTAATCAATTGCTCACCCCGCCCCTCCCTGTGTGTCATCCTTTTATGAAAGCGCGTGCATCCTCCCTGCCATCTTGAACTTTACCCCAAAACACATCACCACCACCACACCACCACCACCACCACCACCCGTGTCTTTCCATTATATTGCAGTTGTCCTTCTCCCTCCGCTCTAACACCCACCCCACCCCTCCCCCCTCCTCTCCCGCCCTGCCGAGCTCGCCACCCTATATAAACTGGGTCGTATCTCGACGTTGCCGTCGCTCTCAGTGATGGGGCGGTGTCCCGGCTGTCTGTCTGTCTGTGTGTGTGTGTGTGTCTGTCTGTCTGTCTGTCGGCTGTTGTGAAAGCAGTGCTATATAAATGTGGCGGTAAGAGCACGTGGCCACAAGTTTGTGTCGTCATTCCTCACCACCACCACCACCATAGAGAGCACAAACCGTCGTTCAGTCATTGCAGCAGCAGCCGCTGCCGCCTCCACCACCACCACCACCACCACCATCACCACCACCACCACACGCCTCTCTCGAACGGCGGGCTGACGACGATATTATCCTGGCCTCGCAGCAAGTTGTTGATCACATGATTGGAATCGTTCTTTGACATCACAAGGCACCGGCCTCGTGCTTGTTTTTTGGTGCGGTAGTGTGGTGAGTGTGAGTGTGGAGAGTTTGGCTTACCAACGTTCGTCCCTCAGCAGAGCCCCGTGGTTGGGAGCTGGACGAAGCATTTCCCAAGAACGCTCACTTTCCTCAGAACCTGCGAACTCAGTGCGCGTTTTATTCCTGTTACCTTTCAGACGAGACAGACTTTAGTGTTTGTGTGTGTGTGTGTGTATCGCAATGGTTGCACTAACCTGGCCTTAGTTGTTGGGTGGTATTTTTTCTCTCTTCTTCTTCTTCTTCTTCTTCTTCTTCTTCTTCTTCTTCTTCTTCTTTCTTCTTCTTCTTCTTCTCTTCTTCTTCTTCTTCTTCTTCTTCTTCTTCTTTTTTATTGTTATTTTATTCTTATTTTTTTTTTGCGCGCGCGCAAGACTTTGAATACACTAATATATCGTGTACTTTAAAAAAAATTGCCACTGCAGTAGATCTAGGTGTAGTTTTGTTTTCAAGAAGTTCAAATGTGTTTGGGAAGAGAGAGAAACAAAACACGTGGAGATTCAACGTCATCTAGCGTGCGTGGTCCTAATGATGTGTGGAAACTTCCATGATATTAATTCCATTATAATATCCCCGCCAAAAAACCCAACAACAACAACCCAACCCAGTGTGAAGTAAAATAACGTTAGTGAAGAAATCAGTCATGGGTGACGAAAGGCAGCCGCCGATGACAATGACATCGTTGCGTGACGGAACCAAGACTTTCAAACAGTTTGGTAAGAAACACTCTCTTGTCTGCTTACTTATTACATTTTATTTATTTTTGCTACAAAGTCGAAGTGAGCTTTTTTTCTTTTACGGGTTGATTAAAACAGAAAGAAAAAATCCAACAAAACACGATCTACGCTTTCCATAGTTCGTTAAAGGAAGTGACGTCATTGACCGTTTTCACGTGGTGGTGGTGGTGGTGGTGATGCTAGTCATGGCTGAATGTATCTTTTCTTTTTCTTTTAAAGTTGGTTGTTGTCAACAGTTTGACCGAGTCACACTTTCATACCTTGCTATTTATTGTCATTGTTTTAAAACTCTCTTCTCTTTAAATCATTCGTCTATTAATTTTATTGTTTTCTACAATTTTCTTCATGGTCACATCTATAGTAGATCTAGATTCTAGTCTCATTCCTCCTGCGTGCATTATACGTGACCATTTTATGTCTAAGTCAATGCCACTTGATCATGTCGGTTGTAAAGGCTGCACGACTTGCGTGAATTGCGCCATGAGTAGTTACAAGTACGGGTTGTAAACTGTCACTGGGCCGAAATGTCCAAGAAGTAGTGGGTTCGAGCCCCGCCAACGGTTGATTATTTTTCTCGAGTTTTTCTCTCGATCAAAATCCTATCCTCTCCCCCCCTCCCTCCTCCTACCCGGCCAGGTATATGAATCGATCCCTAGTCCCGTCGGAGACGGACGATAAAAAGGAGGTCCCGTGTGCATATCGAAGGCTCTGTGCACGTTAAAGATCCCTTTGCTGTCTACAGGGCAGTCCGGGCAAAATAAGAAGAAAAAAACCCTCCCAAAAGCCAGACAGCGCCTTAGGTGTGGATGTGGGTACATGAAGTCAAACACAAACTCTAGGCACTGGCTTTCCACCATACGGTCACTTTCTCTGTCTCGGTGTCGGTCACGGTGTCTCACGGTCACGGTCCAATGTGGTGGCTTGTGATTACCACCAGGAAAGAAGAACATTTTTGTTTTGTCAACACACAGGTGGCACGCTGTCCAAGCGACAACACACAGTGACATGTAGCATTTGTGTATTACCACCT
>JAXRKP010001109.1:85000-157500 GCA_037039925.1 Doris montereyensis | reverse complement strand
CCCATCAGTCATTTATGAATTGTTTTATGCCGGCTGTGTTATCCAGCACGTATTTGACATTTTCTTTTTTACCGTAGCGGCGCGCC
This sequence comes from Doris montereyensis, assembly GCA_037039925.1. Taxonomy (NCBI): domain Eukaryota; kingdom Metazoa; phylum Mollusca; class Gastropoda; order Nudibranchia; family Dorididae; genus Doris; species Doris montereyensis. The sequence goes on along the minus strand of JAXRKP010001109.1, from coordinate 157,414 downwards.
CCCCCCCCCTCCCGCCCCACCCTCCCCTTTATCTCTCCATCTCTCCCCCCCTCTCTCCTCCCCCCCCCCCACAGTCACGTCCATTCTTTGTTGTCGTTCGCCAATCTCTGTGTTTGTATTACATGTCTATCCATTTATGCTAGCCTTCAGTCTATTGAACACGAAAGAGAGAGAGAGAGAGAGACACACACACACACACAGAGAGAGAGAGAGAGAGAGAGAGAGAGAGAGAGAGAGAGAGAGAGAGAGAGAGAGAGAGAGAGAGAGAGAGAGAGAGAGAGAGAGAGTGTGAGAGAGTGTGTGTGTGAGAGTGTGTGTCGGAAGAGAGAGAGAGAGAGAGAGAGAGAGAGAGAGAGACAAAGAGGTGTGTGTGTGTGTTTGTGTATGTCATACATTTCGATTTGTTCTCGATCTGAACAAAAAGTGTATATATATATATATATATATCTATATATCTATATCTATATCTCTCTCCTCTCTCTCTCTCTCTCTCTCTCTCTCTCTCTCTCTCTCTATATATATATATATATATATATATATATATATATATATATATATATATATATATATATATATATATATATATATATATATATATATTGCTGTATCTTCATGTCCGTGCCTACTTGACATGTGCACTATATGCACCAAGTCTATGTTGACATAGCAGTATTAACACTCTACTATACAATTTGCGATGATGCTGTAGGCCCTGCCATTGGGGTCCAAATCATTTCTGGCACGTATCTGACAGCAACACACCGTGAACGGTTGGCGAGACAGGGGCTTTATTAGGTTCTACTTCTTTCCTTTTCACTCTTTCTCTAACTTTTCATCTTGCTGTTTCCTCTCCGAATTCACCCTGATGGTACCGCATAGCGATGGATGGGGTACATTTCCATTGAACACACAAATGAACAAACGACAACACAAAGAAAATGAACCTGTACCTGCGCATTACAGTACGTGTATATATGCGTGTATGTATGCGAGAGGTGTATGTATGCGTGTATATATGCGTGTATGTATGCGTGTATATATGCGTGTATATATGCGTGTATATAAATATATATATATATATTAGGCAATATATGTGTATATATGCACAGCGTGTAAGCATGCGTGTATATGCCAGGTGACAGCAATATGTACGTGTGTTAGATCGGTTTAGTGTTCGCGTGATGAGGTCACGGGTCACACGGCGTGGACGGTCAGCCTACTAAGCCAACTTTTAATGATAAACCTGTTCAAAATGGCGGCTTAAGTGAAAAAAATTCTACCCAAAGACGGAGTAACAATAATTTTCAATGATTAAACGTCATTTCCGGTAGAAGAATTCCCCAAATGAAAACGTTCTTGGGACCATTTAGAACCCATGCAAAATATGGTTAGTCTAAGTGGCTTACCGTCAGAGCCTTTGGCGAACGAAGAACGACTAACTCGGAATTATATATATATATATATATATATATATATATATATATATATATATATATATATATATATATATATATATATATATATATATATATATACATATATACATATACATATATATCATCGTGCATTATGAGTTGCCTGTTTTAAGTTTTATATTTTCTTTCACTACATTTGAGTGCTCACGTGTTAGCAGTGTGTAGGTATATGATCACGTTAAAATCCCCCCCCCCCCCCCCCTAAAAAAACCCAAAAACAAAACAAACCCCCAAACCCCCTCCCCAAAAAAAAAACAAAACAAAAAACTACCAAAAAAACCAAACCCAAACACACACACACACACACACACACACACAGACACACACACACACACACACACACACACACACACACAGACACACACACACACACACACAACCCTGAAAAACGTGCTCCAACAAGTGTGTCAGTCAGACAGGAGGAGGAGGAGGACGTTGAAGTTTAGAAGAGAATCCAACAGTCAAGTAATTAACTTTCTTTGCTGTTTGGAGACTTCCTGTTCCTTGTTCCTGTTCATGTGTATCATGTGCTTGTAAGGGCACCTGAATTGAATTGTCTGTCGCTTTAAGTTGAAAGCAATGGTGATTTCATGAAACTGTGCTGTCTTTAATATCCTGCCGGCATGTTGTGAATGTTGTGAATTTATGAATCGTGAGAGAGATAGAAGGCAGACTTTCTGTCATTGTCACATCGGAGTCAAATAAGTCTGCCATGATATTGTATTTCAGCCAGCCGGTTTTTCTTGGGAATCAGTTGTAGAGTCAATAATGTGAATTATTGTTTTCCTTTTTTTGTCCATTTCACACATAAAACATCAAACATCCATCCCAACATAAAATACACATCCCAACATAAAAAACATCCCAACATAAAACACACATCCCAACATAAAACATCCATCCTAACATCAACACACATCCCAACATAAACAAAAATACTCTAACATAAAACACACATCCCACCATAAAAAACCCAACACACATAGCCTAGATAAACAAAAACATCACACATCCCAACACAATCCCAACATAAAAAAAACTATCCCAAAAATATCCTAAAAAAACCCAACATAAACAAAAATACTTCCTAAAAACAACAAAGAGCAAAGACAAACAACCCCCTCCCCAAAAAACAAAAAAAAAAAAAAAAACCCAAAAAAACAAAACAACCCAACAAAAAAAAAAAAAAAAAGGGAAAAAACCCCCTTCAAAAAACATCCCAAAAAAACCAGTGATCTCATATTAGAAGATGATACATTTATAGTGGACAGACAATCAGAACTCAATAGATAATAGATGTCATTCTATTCATTTGTCTTTTTGTTGTTCTTTTCATCAGATCCTGCTAACTGTAGCCCGGATTTGAAGGGTGGCTCTTTCACACCCGAAAGACCACCATTGGAACCAAGCCTCCGTTCCCAGACGAATCTACAAAAGAAAACACAACGAGGACAAGTCCCCTGGAGTGGGTGGACGTGACGTGAACATAGACCGTAGACCGCAACAAGCGTGACCCTAGCTCAACATTTTGAACACAAAGGCAACCTTTGTTAACAGTCAGCGAAGAAGGAAGTTAAGACTGCCCAACCAACTTTCCCTGTTTCTTCCATCAGTTCAAGCGCGTGCTTGCGGGGTTTTCTTTTTCTTGGCATTTACGCCACCAGACGTCAGTCATCACCATGGCGACCCTGTCGCTAAAAATCAGCGTGGTGGAGCAGAGTGCCATCAAGACTATGCAGTTTGAGCCGTCCACCATTGTCTACGATGCGTGTCGGATCATTAGAGAGCGCGTCCCAGGCCCACCCCACCAACCGTAAGTTTTTCAGATTGAAGGCGCTATAAAGTAAAGTAAAGTACAGTAAGTCCCATGCTCAAAGCTCAAGCTTAGGGGTAAACAGGAGAGTCCTGGTGTTTAAAAAAAAAAAAAAAGGCATTATGGCACAATGGGGGTAGTTTGCCGTTGCTTTCCACACTGCTTTTGTTTTTACGAGTCTGAATAGACGTGACTTTACTACTCATTTCTCTGATGAGTTGCCTACCAGGAGGGCCAAAAAAATTGCCTGGGCTGGAAATTGAACTCAGGCCTCCTGGGTGGTAGTCAGGCAGCTTTATCGACTGGGCTACCAGCACTAGAACATTGTAAACGAAAATTCATCAAGGGCGAAAGGGGCATGATCAAAGATGTCGAAATAGATTTGGAGCATGTTTATGTCGTAGTATTAGGTTTTAGATGAGAGAGACGTTACGTTAAAGAGTTCTGATGATTGTATTAACATGGTTTGAAAAAAAATCCCAACAAAACAAACGCGTTTATTAATAAATATAATTTTCCTCTATATTAATTATTTATTTCTTTATTTCTCCTTGCAGCAAATGAATTTGGCCTGTTCCTGGCAGATGATGACCCAAAAAGAAGGTGTATGGCTTGAGCAAGGCCGTAGTTTAGAGTACTACCTTGAGAAATGGGGGGGTGGAGTTAAGCCGTTTGTTTGTACGTGTTGTCTCATGTTTGGGAATAAGTAAGGCATGATGTATGTGCATTGGTCCTTCCTTTTGTAAAGGGGACGCAGTTGACCAGAGTTAGGTGGCTGCCCCTCAACCAAGAAGGTTGTGGGTTTATGCCCCAAATATAAAATTAAAATCCCAAACTTTCTGGAGTTTTTTGTGTGTGTGAAAAAACCCACCTGATTCAGGTAGGTGAATGGACACCTAGTCAATTGGACAAAGATAATAAAAGGAGGTCCCGTGTGCACATTGCAACACTCTAGGCACATTAAAGATCCCTTGACTGCACACAGGGCAGTCTGGGCGTTATTGGGAAAGACACGTCACGCATTCCCCACACATTTCCACTTGACTGACACCAGCAGGGAAACCTGTTGATATAGTCTGTGACCTGTCCATGAGGAGATTATTATCATCTGTTCTGTGCTTCATTTTAAACACACCTGGATAAGCTCTGGTTTTATGGGCCGTAAGTGGCCTGAAGGAACTCATCTTCGCCATCGTCCGTCCCCGTTTCATTTTTTGTTGTATTCATCTTGGGTGAAAGTGTTCATATTCATATTTGATATCAACCTTTTCATTTTTTCTTTTGTATCTATAATTGGATATTTAAGTTGATTACCTCATTGTTTCCGAATTAAGTTTTCTGCTTGTTCGTCATTCATCATGGGGGTTGGTGGGGGCTGCTGGTAGGTCCTACTTCTTTCCTGTCACTCTTTCGTCTTGCTATTTCCTCTGAATTCACCATGAGATCATCGCATGTGACGGGGGGTAAATTTCAATGAAACAATTTATCTATCATCTTATCATTTTTCATCTCTCATTGTCTATGTTGTAATTTGTCGATTAAAAAAAACTAACTTTTCTCACCTTTTTAGGATTTGCTGGAGTACAAGAAGAAGCACCGAATCCTCAAAGTGCCGAACCCTAGATGGTGCCCTGAAGACCCTTCAAGTGGATGATTCCCACACTATTGGTTCCTTGATGATCACAATCTGCAGTAGAATGGGTACGTCATATGTTTAGGATCTTCCTACTCTCTCAGTTATCATTGAAAGCTTTGTAAGCCTTTAGCATTTGTTTGATCACTTGAAAATTGAACAGTAGGTTGTAAGTCACCTTGTACTCTTTTCATTTTTTTAAAGTCACCTTAATTTTCATTTTTTTAAAGTCACCTTGTAGTTTTTTTATTTTTTTAAAGTCACCTTGTAGTTTTCTTCATTTTTTAAAGTCACCTTGTAATTTTTCTTTTCATTTTTTTTAAAGTCACCTTGTAATTTTCTTTCTTTTTTTTAAAGTCAATTGTAGTTTTCTTTATTTTTTTCAAAATCGCCTTGTAGTTTTCACCAGTCAGATTGTTATAAACAGATATAGTCGCAGACCAGCAAATCAAAGGGCAGTATAATTATAGCCCTCACCAAATTTCAGAAAGATAATTTCTTGACATTGTCTCGTATATCGTGAGACAGTTTATTTTATTCTTATGTTTAATACTTGCCTGTAATATGTTTATATTTAATCGTGAAAGTCGCAACTGTGTAAGTAAAATTAGTAACATTTTTTTTTTTTCTTTTAACATTGGGAAGCCCCCATGCTTCGTTTAGTAAACAGATATAGTCACAAACCAAAATCAAAGGGCAGTATAATTATGAGCAATCCGTTGACATTGTCATGTATATCGTGAGAAGTTTATTTTATTCTTATGTTTAATATCCACAATTGATAATATGTTTACCGGGATATTTATTCATTTTGGGGAAAGGGCAAACTGTGTAAGTCCTACTTTAGTAACACTTTTTTTTTCTAGGTCTTTCTTATTTAACAATAGGTCTTTCATAATAGGTCTTTCATTAGGTCTTCCGTAGGTCTTTCATAAACCAATATAGGTCTGTATAATAACTTTCACATGAGCAATCTTTCGTGTCTCCGTATAGGGTTTCATAGGTCTTTTGGACATAGTCTTTTCACTTGCAGGTCTTTCATAGGTCTTTCATAATAGGTCTTGAAATGGTCTTTCATAATAGGTCTTTTTCTTTGATTTCCTTAAAACATCCATAATTGGATTTACACCGGTCTTTCATAGGTCTCACCGTGGATATTTATTCATTTTGGGGAGGGGGGGGGGCTTCTGGTAGGTCTTTTGTTTTAGGTCTTTATTCTTTCATAGGTCTTTCATAGGTCTTTCATAATAGGTCTTTCATAGGTCTTTCATAATAGGTCTTTTCATAGGTCTTTCATTTCTTTCATAATAGGTCTTTCATAGGTCTTTCATAGGTCTTTCATAGGTCTTTCATAGGTCTTTTCATAATAGGTCTTTCATAGGTCTTTCATAGGTCTTTCATAATAGGTCTTTCATAGGTCTTTCATAGGTCTTTCATATCTCTTTCATAGGTCTTTCATAGGTCTTTCATAGGTCTTTCATGGGTCTTTCATATCTCTTCATAGGTCTTTCATAGGTCTTTCATAGCTCTTTTTCATAGCTCTTTCATTTATCTTGTTGTTTCCTTTCAATTCCCCTTGACATCACTGCATGTGGTGGATGGAGTAAATGGAAATAAGTAAAAAGAAAAGAAAAGAAAAGTAGCATGGAGAACTGTATCACAGTTTTATCACTTTCGTCTTCTTCTTTTCTTTTCTTTGCAGGCATTACCAATCATGAAGAATATTCTCTAGTCCGTGAGCTTCCGATGACGAAAAGAGAAGACGTTGACATTGAAGAGAGACAAGTCCATTGCCAAAAACCAGAAGAAGCTGGAGGAGATGAAGAAGAAGTTACATACAGATGATGAATGTGAGTACCCGATTATTTTATTAGGCTTTTATTAACCATTTTAAAAACATAATGAGGAGTTAATAAAACTAGAAAATTAAAAGATAGTTTTTGTGTGTGTGTTCTTATGTGTATCAGGGGAAAATTTAGTTTTGGTTTTGTGTGTGTTTGTTGTGTGTTATTATGTGTATCAGGGAAAATTTAGTCCAGGTTTTGTGTGTGTTTGTTGTGTGTTATTATGTGTATCAGGGGAAAAATTTAGTCTTGGTTTTGTGTGTGTTTGTGTGTCTACATGTGTTATGAAAAGAGGAGAGCTTGGAGGGAGGAAGGGAGAGATAAGTAAAACATCCTAGGGAGACTTTGCAGATGCACTTGTAAGGGTAGGAGTGCGAGTGCATATATGTGGTGTGAGTGCATATATGCGGTGTGTGTGTGTGTGGGTGTGTGCATGTTGAAGATCCATTGACCATTTACAGGGTAGATCCATTGACCATTTGGAGGGTATTCGGGGTAAAAAACACAAAAATAAAACCCTAATGACAGCCTTAGAGATAACCTTAGTTGATGGATGTAAGGTAAAATAAAAATTAAAAAAACCCCCAACCTTGTATTGTTTGTGTACCTACAGTGAACTGGCTGGACCACTAAGACACTGAGAGAGCAGGATATAGATCCCAACGAGGTGCTCCTGCTGAGACGAAAGTTTTTCTACTCTGATAAGAACGTTGACGCAAGAGATCCCATCCAGTTGAACTTACTCCTACGTGCAGGTAAACAGTATTTAGAGTAGAGCCTGAAGAGAGCCTGAAGAGAGAGCCTGAAAGAGAGCCTGAAGAGAGCCTGAAGAGAGCCTGAAGAGAGGCCTGTATCACACGTCTTGTCCATGCATTTTAAATAAGTTAAATTGTCAGTAGGCATAGTCCAGACTTCTTACTTACGCCAAATTGAATCTGATTCATTTTAACACACCCTCATCCTCCTATGATCTATCATCATTGTGTATATGAGAATGAAATGCGCCAAGGCATTCCTGAGTTATCATGGACGCTTTTATGAGAACAATGTAGTTCATTACCACGGAAAAATATTTTTTTAAACTTTTTCTCAAAATCATCTAAAATAAGTTAGGCCAAATGTTAGCATACTGACGTAATAATGCTCCATAGCTATTTTGTTTATCTGTATGATTGATGTTATTGTTCGTTTACACATAATGATTGCTGACATTTTTGTTGGTCACTGAAAAACCATTATCCTTTATATGGGTTTGTTATCGGTGTGAGTAATTTTTTTTTTACAATGCAATGAGCTCGTCTTGTATAGCTTTATATATAATATATACATATATATATATACTGATAGTATTTAAATCCAAATTTCTAGTTCTTTTTTTAACTTCTTATTCTTCAGTCCCAGACGCTATCTTGAATGGTACTCATCCCGTGTCTTTGAGAAAGCCATCCAGTTTGGAGGCTTGCAGTGTCAAGTCCAGTTTGGAGATCATAACGAGTCCAAGCACAAGCCGGGTTTTCTCGAGTAAGTCTCGGCTACTTTTCCAGTACGCTTTTGACTTTTATTTTTTTCTTTGTCAAACGAAATTGTTGAGACTGAAGATATTTTTTACCTTTTTGTAAGATGCTAGTTGTTTTGATCATATTTTAATATTTGTTCTTCTGAAAAAATATGAATATGTATCATGTTTGTCAACGATAAAATTATTTCTCTCATTCACAGTTTGAAAGAATTTTTTACCCAAGGAATACATGAAGATCAAAGGCATAGAAAAGAAGATCTACGTTGTAAGTTGAAAGTAACTTGAAGTGCATGAAATTTATTTATGATAATGTGTCCATTTAGCTAAGAGAGTTTTCCTCATCGACTGGATCGTTTTATTTGAGTCACCACTGCCAGCCAGCATCATCATCTCCAACAAATTATCATAGGGAAGAATAATGACAGGAAATGACATTAAAGCCACGAAACAAACAAATACACAGGAGAAAAGAAAAAGAAATAATCTTTGGGCACCAATAGAGTTGAACCCACGACGTCGTGTTGGCACCAATAGAGTTGAACCCACGACGTCCGCGTTAGCACCAATGGAGTTGAACCCATGACGTCCGTGTTGGCACCAATGGAGTTGAACCCATGACGTCCGTGTTGGCACCAATAGAGTTGAACCCATGACGTCCGTGTTGGCACCAATAGAGTTGAACCCATGACGTCCGTTGGCACCAATAGAGTTGAACCCACGACGTCCTGAGCCCACGCGTCCGTGTTGGCACCAATAGAGTTGAACCCACGACGTCCGTGTTGGCACCAATAGAGTTGAACCCACGGCGTCCGTGTTGGCACCAATAGAGTTGAACCCGGACGTCCGTGTTGGCACCAATAGAGTTGAACCCACGACGTCCGTGTTGGCACCAATAGAGTTGAACCCATGACGTCCGTGTTGGCACCAATAGGAGTTGAACCCATGACGCGTCCTGAGTTGAACCCATGACGTCCGTGTTGGCACCAATAGAGTTGAACCCATGACGTCGTGTTGGCACCAATAGAGTTGAACCCATGACGTCCGACGCCCGTTCACCACCAGAGTTGAACCCATGACGCCGCGTTGGCACCAATAGAGCTGAACCGGGCGCCCGCGTTGGCACCAATAGAGTTGAACCCACGGCGTCCTGAGCCCACGACTTCCATGTTGGCACCAATTCAGTTGAACCCACGACGTCCGTGTTGGCACCAATAGAGTTGAACCCATGACATCCCGCTTGACACAAATAGAGTTGAACCCATGAATATTCTCATCATCTTCCGTCCACTGATTGACAGTGTTGGTTGCCAACTGTAGGTTTATTCCTTTTCCTTTCCTTCTGTTTCAGCTTTATCTTCCATGTTGCTGTCTATTCCTTCACTCCTGATATCACCTCCGCATTGGACACATCTTGCAATTCCATCCCTCTGTTTCATTCTCATCACTCATCTTTGTGCATGTCACATCATCTTCCGTCACTATTAACTGGGTGGTTGGCCATGCTGCTGGTAGGTTCTACTAGTTCCATTTCCTCTGTTTCAGCTTCTTTCATCTTGCTAGTTCCTCTCTGTTTCAGCTTCTCCCTTGCTAGTTCACCTGTTATCAGCTCTTAGTCTTGCTAGGAAGTTTCAATGGAAATCAAATCTGTTTCATTCTCATACTGCTATGGACTTCCTGTTGTAGCTCTCACATCTTGCTAGTTCTTCTCTGTTTCTTTCTCATCTTGCTAGTTCCTCTGTTTCAGCTCTCTCACATCTTGTAGTTTCTAGCTTCTCTCCATCTTGCCAGGTCCTCTCTCTGTTTCAGCTCTCTGCTCCTCTTGCTTCAGTTCCTCATCTTGCTGTTTTTCTTGGTCAAGCTCTCTCTCATCTTGCTAGTTCCTTCTCTCTGTTTCAGCTCATCATCTTGCTCATCTCTGAAAGCTCTTCTCATCTTGCTAGTTCTGTTTCAGCTCTCTCTCTCATCTTGCTAGTTCCTCTCTCTGTTTCAGCTCTCTCTCTCATCTTGCTAGTTCCTCTCTCTGTTTCAGCTCTCTCTCATCTTCAAGTTCCTTTCTGTTTCAGCTCTCTCGCTCATCTTGCTAGTTCCTCTCTCTGTTTCAGCTTATTTATCTTGCTAGTTTAATTCAAAAGTTTCAAGCTGTCTTGATCTTGCTAGTTCCTCTCTGTTTCAGCTATCTCTCATCTTGCTAGTTCCTCTGTTTTAGCTCCCTGATCATCTTGATAATTAGTATATCAAGGAGGGCAGAGAGTGTTTCTCATCTTGCTAGTTCCTCTTTATTTCCCCAGAGATCACCATAAAGTATCACTTTAGTCAAGGAGGAAGTTAATGGAAATCAAATATATTAAGTCGTGTGAAACTTGACAAACTACCTGTTGTAGCCACTAGAATGGAAACTTGATTTTTTTGCATGTCATTAGCCCTTAATTTACAGGAACACAAGGTTTTCCGAAGGCTTTCCGAGGGTAGAAGCCATTTCAAATATACTACAACTTGTCGATCACTCAAGACGTAAAAACAAATCAATTTCTTGGTCAAGGTGAGTGACTTTTTCTTCACATCTGATTACCTGTCATAACTTTCCAATCGATACGGGAAAATCTTTTTAATTTTTAAAATTATATTTGAGTCCGTGAGTGTATTTTTCTTTAAAAGTATGCAATTCCTTTTAAAGAAATGCTCCTTAACGGCAGGGATTCAAAGATATTTACCTTAAGAGTTCAAAGACGCATTCTGAATTTGCAACACTACTCGCCTTTCTTTGTTGGAATAGCTAGCAACCTGACAAACTTTTTGTGTCTTTATCTTAAAGGCAGTTAATTCAAAAGTCATCAATGCTGTCTTGACTATTGCAGAGCATCGTCAAGTTAAGAATATATTTTTTGGTTGGTAGTTATACTGATAAAAGACGGATATTAAGAGATATTAGTATATCAAGGAGAGAGTGTTGCTTGAGTCAAACCAGAGTCTAAAAGGAAAATATACTTTTCTGACACATGTCTTGCCCTTAATTTATAGTCGAGCAATGATATTTCCGAAAGGGAAATAAGGTTGGGTGTTTCTTAACATTTTAACACAGTTCTACAACATTGTCTCCTTCAGATAAAACAAATCAATACTAGGGCACATGTCTTAGGGGTTTCACTCACTGTGTCTGATTATGTCATAGACTTTCCTCTACCAGGTGAATCCCTTTGAAAACTATAAGTAAATGTGTCTGAAAAGAAAGTAAATAACCTTAAGTGTTTCTTAATTTCTTTACCTTTGGCCTTTACCTTAATGGTCGTCTAAATAGGGGGAATAAGGTTGAGTTTACTGAGTAAATGATTGATTTTGTTCTTGTTCTCAGGAGAAAATGACTGGCAAGAATAAGTTGTGCTAAAAGGGGAATCACTAAGAGTGTGGTCAGAGTTTCTGACAAAGGAGGTTTGTTGCTGGTCTCACTTGCTGTGTGTCTGAAAGGGGGGAATAAGGTTGAGTGTTTCTGACACATGTCTTGCTTGGTCTCACTCACTGTGTCTAAAAGGGGGAATAAGGCTGAGTGTTTCTGACACATGTGTTGCTTTGGTCTCACTCACTGTGTGTCTAAGGGGAAATAAGGTTGAGTGTTTCTGACACATGCCTTGTTTGGTCCTTCACTCACTGTGTCTAAAAGGGGGAAATAAGATTCGAGTGTTTCTGACACATGTCTTGCTTTGGTCTCACTCACTGTGTGTCTAAAAGGGGGAAATAAGGTTGGGTGTTTCTGACACATGTCTTGTTTTTGGTCTCACTCACTGTGTCTGAAAGGGGGAAATAAGATTGAGTGTTTCTGACATGTGTTGTTTTGGTCTCACTCACTGTGTGTCTGGGTGGGGAAATAAAGGACATAAGGTTGAGTGTTTCTGACACACACGCTTGTTCGCATTGACAATGCAAGCTGAATACAAAAGCTAATAAATAATGGATGATATATTTTTGTATTTTTCTTCTCTTTCATCGTCTTCTTTTTTGAAAACAACAAACTAAATTATTGAGTAATTAATGTTAGCACACTTGATTTTGAACATCAAGTTTTGACTTATTAAGAAAAATAATTCATTTTATTATGTAAAACATAAACCTAATACCTTAAGATCTTTTTGAAAGCTGTGAATTACAATCCTTTTGTAATGGAAAGGTTTTATATGGCAAATTTCCTTTACTGCAGAAGAAAACGCATCGGATTTCAAATTTGAAATGAGTTTTGCTCATTAGGTTTTCTGTTAAGGAAAAGAAAATAATTTTAGGTTTCATTTCAGTGTGAATAAAAACAATGAAATTGATCACAGAAAACTCCTCTCCAACACTTGCCGCAAATTAAATCGTGACTTTTCTATCGCTTATATATGATTTTCACAAATTGTTACTTTTCTGTTTGTCACCAGATCATGAAAACATGGCCCCTTACCACAGTCAGGAGATGGGCGGCTTCACCTAACAGCTTTACCTTGGTATGATTTTAGGACCTGTTTATTTATAGATTGACACCTTCCATCCGGTGTTATGTCGAGTTATTTTGTGTGTGTGAGTGTGTGAGTGTGTGTATGTGAGTGTGTGAGTGTGTGTATGAGTGTGTGTATGTGTGTGTTTGATACGCTTTGAGATATTGAATAGGGAAAGCGCAACTTATTATTTTTATTGTCATTATTTTAGCATTGTCATCATCATCATTGTCATCATCATCATTTTTATTATTAATATTAGTATCATTTGAAGGCACAAAAGTATTGATGAATATTCACACGTGAAGAAAAATCCAAAGGCATGCTAACAAACAAACAGACAATCACTATGGTTACATGTATAAAATGTTGTGATTATTATATAAATGTAAATATGACAATGCAATTTTAATCTTCACTTCTTGTGTTTGTGTCTTTGTCACATTGTTTCAAAACTTAGGATTTCGGTGACTATTCGGACACCTACTACGCCGTGCAGACGACAGAGGGTGAACAGATAGCCCAGCTGATTGCCGGCTACATTGATATTATTTTGAGCAAGGTGAGACAGAACAGTTTACTTACTTACTTTACCTAGCCTTTTAGGGTTTCCCTTAGAAAGAACAAAAACAGCGATAAATGTTATATGAAGTTAAATGTCCATTTGTCCTTTGTTTTTGTTTTTTAGTGTGTTTTTTTTTGCTTGCTTGCTTTTCCTTTTGCCTTTGGTGAACTTGATGATCCAGATGCAAGATGTCAGCCTCTCAACCAAAAGGTCACGGGTCCGTATTCAGACAAGTTGAAAAATTTTGCATGTTTTGTGTTTTAGTAACCCCCCTGGTCCAGGGGTCCAGGCAGGAATAGCAACACTTGGTCCCTGAAAAAAAGAAAAAGAAAAGAGGTCCCATGTGCATGGTCCAGGCAGGAATAGTAACACTTAGTCCAATAAATAATAGAAATTTGAATGTTTATGAATCTAACGGTAAAAAAATATATATTTCTGAAATTGTTTTCTTCTATTTCTTAAAAAGAAAGGTCCCATGTTGAATGTTAAAGATTCTCTTGGCTGTTTACAGGGCTGTCATTTTTTACTTTTGTTCCCCAATAAATGCAATAGAACATTTTTGAATGTTTAGGTTTAATGAATCTAACATCTTTTGTTGTATAATGGACCTCTCTTATGTTTAATGTAACATAAATAGGTACATATTTTGATAATGGACCTCTCTTATGTTTAATGTAACATGCACATACATCTTTTGTTGTATAATGGACCTCTCTTATGTTTAATGTAACATGCAAATAGGTACATATTTTGTTGTATAATGGACCTCTGGTTTAATGTAACATGAGGGTACATATTTTGTTGTATAATGGACCTCTCTCTTATGTTTAATGTAACATGCAAAACATATTTTGTTGTATAATGGACCTCTCTTATGTTTAATGTAACATGCACATACATCCTTTTGTTGTATAATGGACCTCTCTTATGTTTAATGTAACATGCAAATGGTACATTTTTGTATAATGGACCTCTCTTAGGTTTAATATTTAATGCAAATAACATATTTTGTTGTATAATGGACAAAAATAGGTACATATTTTGTTGTATAATGGACCTCTTATGTTTAATGTAACATGCAAATAGGTACATATTTTGTTATCAAAGCTTCGTTCGTTTCTTTCTATCTTTATCAAGTACTCATTCAATGGTTTCACTTAATGGCATTCTGTGATGAAATTTAATTCGTATAATCCCAGGCAAGAGGTTCCTTCAGTTGTAAATCCTCCTCCACTTACTTTAAACTAACATCCCTTGTAAAATAGCTCTAATGTTTAATGTTACTGTGGGCAAATTGGGTGATATTTTGTTAACAAAGCTTATTCTCTCTTTAATCTATCTAGTACTTTGATTTTGATTTTTCCTTTTATCTCACTCTAAGATCACCACATTTATAATGTGGATGGGGTAAATTTCAATCAATCAAACAATCCTCTCAATCAATCACTCAATCAATCACTCAATCAATCAATCAATCAATCAATCAATCAATCAATCAATCAATCAGTCAGTCAGTCAGTCAGTCAGTTCAGTCAGTCACCCATTCAGTCAGTCACCCATTCATCTATTCAGTCAGTCACCCATTCATTCATCCATTTAGTCAGTCAGTCACCCATTCAGTCATCCATTCAGTCAGTCAGTCAATCAATCAATCCATTCAATCAATCAATCAATCAATCAATCAATCAATCAATCATTCAATCAATCAGTCACCCATTCAGTCAGTCAGTCACCCATTCAGTCAGTCAGTCACCATTCAGTCAGTCATCCATTCAGTCAGTCAGTCAAGTCAAGTCAGTCAATGTGTCGTGACTGAAATTTTCCATTTTCCAAATTGCTCCGCAGGGCTACAATAATCCAGCACAACCTGTCCAACGTCCAACAGCCCACGTCTGGCAATGTCGATGCCCGGCCTGCTGAGGGACGGCTACCAGGGGAGAACAAGATCTCCATGGGCTTTCTGCACAAAGGACAGGTGTCCTCTCTGTCTAACCAGGCCTCTAGTGGACACTCCACTCCATGTTAGTTTGCCTTTCAACACCCTCTTTCCTTACTTGCCCACCCACCTGGTCCCTTCCTTCCGGGTCTCTCCGTCTCAATGTTCTCGGCCTCTCTTTGATCTTGTTTACTTCTTTTTTAGTTTTTTTATAAATTTATCGGGTTAATGTTTTGTGTCTGTGTGTAGGGATAGTTTTAGCTATACATTTATGGGGTTTATTTGTGTGTGTGTGTGTAGGGATAAAGATCCGTTTCCTATCTTTGGCATATGCGTCTTGTATAAAAAGGAAAACGAACAAAGAAGTAAATCTGTGTTCATATTCCTCACGTGTAAATTTTCTTAGATGTCCGTTTTTCCACCAAGTTTATGTGGTATGTCACAGACCCTACTCAGAATTAACATATGGGAAAGTGGCATTTGGAGCAAAGCAGATGGTAGTAGGGATCGGGGGCAGTGATGGTGGTTATGGTTGTGGTAGTGGTGGATAGATAGAAAGAGGAGGGGAATTGTAATCTTCTCAACAGATTCATGTTGAAAGGAATATCATCTTCAAAACCGCAGTGGAATTTCAAACTTGTTAGCTCTACGGTTTGGCATAGACACTTTTTAATATCGTTTTTATTTTTCAAATGAAGGCTTGTACAAGTGTACGTTACTTTCCAATAAGGCAAGTATGAAGTATGTTGATTTGCGTATTTGGTTAGCATTGGGAACTTGATCTTGTTTAAATTTTCATTGTCTTGTTTTAGTCTTTGTTTTAATGATAAGTGAATTTTAACAAAAAGACCCGTCTTAACATCTCCTGTCAAGGTTCATGTAAATAGCCACCTATCCTTGACATTTGTTTGTGTAGACCTGACTGAAAGTGTGTGATTCCATCCAGACCCTTTGGAAGATTTCTTTGTTTGTGTGTTATTTGCATGAGTGTGAGAGTGTGTGTATGTATGGAGATGGATGTCTTCTCCTCTGGCCGTTGTGTGTGGTACAAAGACTTGGCCTCATGGCATTGTGACATTGAACCTTGTTTGATGGAATCCATTTCGGCCTCTTTGTCTCTGTTTTATGTGGCGAAGGTGACCTAGTGGTTAGGGTTGCTGGAGTTTTCATCATGAAATCCGGGGGTTGAACCTCAGCACATTGCTAGATCTTATGTTCCTTCAGGAAAGACACTTAACACGCATTTTCCCACTCGACCCAGGTGCAAATGGGTGCCAGCAACTGCTTGGGTAGTGATAAATCTGCAACAGACAAATGTCATTGTCATGCCCAGAAGGAGATTATTATCGCCTGTCATACTCCATGCTACAGAAACTAGGATACGCCTCAGCTTTATGGGCCACAAGGGCCTTGATGGAAACGTTACTCTTCTTTCCTGTCTTCTACTAGCTGAGTTTTGATTCTTTACTCTTTCAAGTCTAGCTTCTTACTCCTCTTGCATATTTTTTTTCTTATTGGATACTAACGTGTATTACATTACTGAATGCCTCCTATAATTGCCACGGTATTTAACATCTTTTATTTCTAATTCTACTGATGGGATGCGAGATGAATGACGATGGAAATGACTGCTGTTTGAGCAATTTTCCTGTTTGTCATACAAGGATCTTGAATGCAATTTTAATATTTTTTATTAACCGCTTGCTACATCATGCTATGATTACATTTTTTAGTAAAAAATAACTAAATTACATTTTTTGAATTGTTTCATAATACATTACTAACTATGCAGATGACTGTGTGTGGTGTGTGGTGTGTGGTGTGTGGTGTGTGGTAAAATGAGAGTGAAACGGCTTGTTTTGCGTGGGATAGTAAGCTGGAGGGGACAGATAGATAACAACTGAAAGGGTCATTTCAAAAGTGTGCCTAGTATTGTCTACCTTTGTTAAAAAGGAGATAGAGAGATCCCAGGGTAGTAAAAGAAACCACGTTTCCAGGAAAGTATGAAAGTGATGAGATGAAAACACACCACATTTTTAACTGTTTTTTGATATTTAGAATTCCCAAAGCCTTCTGTGCCAAGGCGTCCATTGTTTTTTGGCATCTTTCTCTAAGCGATGTAACTGTGACTTAGGCACACTGTTGAAATGACCCCTTCAATTGATTTTCAGAAATGCGTGGGTTTTTTTTCAGTGGGTTTCAGGAATGGTCTTATTGACAATCAAAATATAAAAATTATATTTTTTGTTTGTTTCTTGTTTGTTTGTAAATAAGCCAGGCCTGTCAATCAGTTTCAAAAGCAGCATGGATATGATGTGTAGCTAATCTTCTTATATATTTGAGTTTACATATTATTTCTTTTTTTATACCTTTTGCCCTAAACTTTTTACTATGGTGACCCCTGGAAGACATTTGAGAGGAATGTGGATGCAAATCAAAGTTTTACGCCTTGTGATTTCCCCGTGGAGAATATGGCTAGTAAGATTTATTTGAATGGGGAGATAACTAAGTAATAGCCAGTGGAACGTAAGTCAGATTTGGACGGAGTACAGGAAAGTACTGAACAGCAAAACCCTTTAGTTTAAAAAACAACAGCAACAACAATAACAATAACATTAACAACAGCAACAACAATAATGATAACAACAGCAACAACGATAACAATAACAGCAACAACAATAACACTAACAACAGCAACAACACAACAACAACAACAACAACAATAATAATGATAACAGCAACAACAATAAAAATAACAACAGCAACAACAATAATGATAACAATAACAATAACAATAATGATAACAACAGCAATAACAATAACAATAACAATAACAGCAATAACAAATAACGACAACAACAGCAATAACAACAACAAAATAATGATAACAACAGCAACAACAATAACAATAACAACAGCAGCAACGATAATGATAACAACAACAATAACAATAATAATAACAACAACAATAACAATAACAACAAACAATAATGATAACAACAACAATAAAATAATAATAACAACAACAATAACAATAACAGCACCAACAATAATGATAACAACAACAGCAACAACAAGAAATACAAAGAACCAGAGGGACTAGAGGAGCTTAAGCTACTGATGTTTATTAATTTTGTAATTCTTTTGTTGTTTTTTTTTCAACGACTCTGGGAAAACTGCAGTAGTCCATCTAATTGTAATGTTTAGTTTATGGAATTCAACAAAAGTACTTTAATCCAAACATTTCCCAAAACTGTGTATTAAAATTTTTTTATTTAAAAGTGAACCTTGTCTCCAATGCAACGGTTTGCTTCTTAATTAAATGGCTATTAATAGCCTAGCTGGAGACTAAGAGAATCATCGGTTTTCTCAGTCCAATGGATATGTGACTAAAGTATGGTTTTTATATTGGTTTTCATTTGATAGAATTGTCCCTGTAAACAAATGTTTTGCATCCACATTCCCAAATCTGCTCTTGGGTGCCATACATTTCTGTTTTCTTTCTTCCTATTTTTTTTATTAAAGGTTATTAATGGTGTATAGATACATATAAGGGATTATGCCTGACCTTTATCATGCCTCCCTTTATCAGTGTCTTATCAACAGTGGCTCGTACTAATGTCTTTTAACTATGTGCCTTGCATCACTGATTCAGTTTTTATTATTATTAGTCAGTAGTTTTTCAATTTCATAATAACAATACGCAACACAGGAATGTATTTGTTTTAATTTTTTTGTTTTGTTTGTTGCTTAACTTTGCTGCCTTCTTTCTTGGCCGGCTGTTGCCGCAACCCACGCCGCCTCTTACCTTTTTTGTCCACTCTCCCTTTGTTTTGATGGTCACCACCCCCCCCGCCTTGCCTGTGTCTGCTTGTGATGCCAATCAATGACCAATTACTGACCACAGGGCAATTCCGGTCAGTTTGGCAGAGTTCAATGGGTCTGTTCAGTTTTGGACCTGATGGACGGAGCGCCCCTGTGGCAAAGGACTGGATCCTCTGTATGTTGTTACATGCTTTTACATTGGTTTGATTAATTAATCTATCTCTCTTGTTACTATTTAGTATATTGTGAAAAATTAATTGGTCCTAATATTCCTGAGATTCTCACGGACACCGTAATACTGTAGACTTGATTTTAGACTTTTGAGAAAAAAAAAACAAACGGACCCAACTAAAAAACAAACCTCTAAGAAGGGAAGAAGAAGAGAACTGAAAAATGTCATTGAATTTTGTCTTTGCTGTGATGCCCGCACTGTCTTATTCAAATCTCCTTTTTAGCCAGATCCGCCACTGCAAAGGGAAAAATTTGTGAAAAAAAAAAAGAGAGAAAGTTTGAAAGGTTGAATTGAAATAGTTTGAGGCTGAGCGGTAAAACCAAAAAAGGGCATTAAAATAGGAATTGAGTGGGGAATGGTTAGAAATATAAAATAGTTGAATTGAGGGAATGGTTAGAAATACATTAAAATAGTTCTTGAGGGAATGGTTAGAAATACATTAAAATAGTTGAGTTGAGGGAATGGTTAGAAATATTAAAATAGTTTTGAGGGAATGGTTAGAAATACATTTAAATAGTTGAGTTGAGGAATGGTTAGAAACACATTAAAATAGTTGAATTGAGGGAAATGTTATGGAAAAGGTCAGAAATGCATTAAAAATAGTTCAGGATGGAAAGGTAACTAAACCCCAAAACTTTGAAATGGTTGAGGGAAAGGTTAAATATACATTAAAATAGTTTATCATGGAAAGGTAAAATAAAATACTTTGAAGTAGTCGAGGAAAAGTTAAAATACAAGGAAAAAGCAAATACATTAAAAGAGGATGTTGCTTCCACTTAAATTACTATGAAATCACCGCATATGATGGATGATGATGTGGTAAATTTTAACGATCTCTGCTCTCTCAGCACGAGTTGTCTTTGATTCTCACCACATCTCATTACACTACCCTCCACCTCCCAAACCCAAACTAGCTGGAGTCCCCCCTCTTCATTTTCATTTAACTTCCCATCAACCTTTGTGTGTGTGCCTTCTAGTTTTGAGTGTAGCTAAAAAATTAACAATATGGTTTGTGCATGCCTAAAACATTTCATCTTCACTCTTATCAGGAAATACTAAAAAAAAAAGATTGACGGTTTCACTCTATTGTGATGTACTAAAAATAGATTGATAGCCTTACTCTATCGTGGTGAACTAAAAATAGACTGGTTGCCTCACTCTATCGTAGTGTACTAAAACTATTTACAATCGCACATATATGGATATAAAAATCTTCTGCACAAATTTTCATTTATTTTGTTTTGTTTAATTTCCTTTCTTTCAAACCTCAACATTTGTCCCATTTTGCTTGTTTTAAAAAAATAAAATAATGTTGAATCTGCTTGTATCTAGTGCTAGTGCTATTAATTAACTTTTTCTTTTCTTATCCTCCATCTTGTTTCCTGCTGTCTGTCCTCAAAATGGTGTCCTCTGGTCAAAGCCTTCATCTATTTTCTAACCTAATATACTAAAATGAAAATAAAAACTTGCTTATTTTCTGTCATGTCTTCTGACCTTATTAAATGATCAAGCAAACTGAAATTTAAAAGGAAAGAAAAGAAGAAAAAAAAAGAGAGAATAAAATATCTCAGCTAGTCTATGCTCTGGCCCACCAGTTTCTGTAGATTCAAAATATATTTTCCATTGTGATGGCATTCTTGTGCTGCTAGGTTTACCTCCCCAACGTCTCACACAGTATATTGAAACTCATTTGCTTTTGTCTGAATTTTTAATTTTTAGCTTTTTGTCATGACTTCATTCAGGCGTAATCCAATTTTTCGCTTGGCCTCATAGGCAGCCTTTTGTAAGGAGACAGTAGTAGTTGCGTGATTATCTTTGGCCAAAGACACACATTATGATTGACAACGAACAATCATTTGTTGTCCTGAAAATAAAAGCAATAAAAATTAAAAAAGCAAATAAAAAACCAACCCCCCCCAAAAACCAAACAAATGTTTAACATTCCAATTGCTTTCAAGGAGATAAAAGATAAATTCCAAATGCTCTCAAGAAAATAAAAAAGATAAAATCCAATTGTTTTCAAGGAGATAAAAGATAAATTGCAATTGCTTTCAAGGAGATAAAAGATAAATTCCAATTGCTTCCAAGGAGATATAAGATAAAATACAATTGCTTTCAAGGAGATAAAAGATAAAATTCGACTTTCAAGGAGATAAAAGATTAAATCCAATTGCTTTCAAGGAGATATAAGATAAAATACAATTGCTTTCAAGGAGATAAAAGATAAAATCTAATTGCTTTCAAGGAGATAAAAGATAAAATTCGAAATACTTTCAAGGAGATAAAAAGATAAAATCCAAATGCTTTCAAGGAAATAAAAGATAAAATCCAAAAGCTTTCAAGGAAATAAAAGATAAACTACAAACGCTTTCAAGGAAATAAAAGATAAACTCCAAATGCTTTCAAGGCAATAAAAGATAAATTCCAAATGCTTTCAAAACTTTTAGAGATGGTTTGTCTGTCTGCGACACAAATTGGTTTTACCTGATGGTGGAGCAGCACTCTCCCAGTTTTCTAATTCCTGCTAATTCGTGTGTCTGAACTCTTCTTGTACACTTTAATCTCTAGCTTTTCTTATAGATATTAGCAGTGTGTGTGTGTGTGTGTGTGTGTGTGTGTGTGTGTGTGTGTGTGTGTGTGTGTGCTGTGTGTGTGTGTGTGTGTTTGTGTGTGTGTGTGTGTGTGTGTGTGTGTGTGAATTGGAACTAAGATAATTTCAAACTTGGCTATTTTGAGTGAGCCAGTCCTCATGTGTGATTTGCTTGGAGCTGAGTGTCCAGTAGTTGGTTGTGTGTGTTGTTCAAAGATTTCACTCTATGCTTTCAATACATTTTTACAACAAATAAAAAAAAGAGGAAGAAACATTGCTATGATCCCATCTTTCCTTGTCTATCTCTTACCATTTGGAAAACGTAGAAACGGACCAAAAATCACTTGTCTGTAACTCTTTCGGTCCAAGAGGATTTATTACTCGTTTTCCCAAGGTCAACAAGCTCAGCATGGGGGGAAAATAGGCAAGAATTGCAAAAAATAAAATAAAATCATGTCAAGATTGATTCTGATTTTGGTAAACTGAAACACTTTAACGACTGAGTTAACAGGAGGAAAGTTAAAGTAGCAGATATGTTTTCAATCTCCATGCACAAATGAACTAGAGACCTATCAAGACGCGAGATGCGTTGTTTGGAGTTCTAGGGAAAGTTTAATCAACATATTGCATTGCATTGCTTGGAGTTCTAGGGAAAGTTCAATCAACATACCCTGCATTGCTTGGAGTTCTAGGAAAGTTTAATCAACATACCATGCATTGCTTGGAGTTCTAGGGAAAGTTTAATCAACATACCATGCATTGCTTGGTTCTAGGGAAAATTCAATCAACATTTGTTTGGAGTTCTAGGGAAAGTTTAATCAACATACCATGCATTGCTTGGGACTGAAAGAGTTAAATCTAAAAACAACCAAATTATGTTTATATCTCAATCAATCGGCTCAAGCTTAATACAAGAGTAACACTAGATTACATGCTTTCAAACATACATAGAAAGTCCCATCCCCAAACATTGATAGTCGCCTGTCCACTCATTTGTATCCAGATGATGTCGTGCTTTTCATCATCAATTTGTGTTCAGGAATAAAGTCATTGAACATTGAACAATGTCCGGGCTTTGGAAGTTTGAGAGACTTTAAAAAAAAATTAATTCTACAAACATACATTTCATATTGAATAAAGGGATTTGTTTTTACAGTGTGTAAATAACATTATTCCGTTAAACATACATTTGATATTGAATAAAGGGGATTTGTTTTTACAGTGTGTAAATAACATTATTCCATTATACGACAGTTTGTGTTGTAGCTGTAATCTATGGTGGTATGCGATGGGCAACTAGTAACTTTTTCCCCCCTTTTCCTCCCCTTGTCACGTGCAAAGGGCCAGACCATTCAGCGTGGGAACTGACCCAGGCCCAAAGGGCATTCATCGTTACTGTGTCTGATGGCCTTCAAACCTTCTCGGCTCTGCTCAAAGACGACCTTGAGCAAATCTGACCAGCCCACCCTTGGTGAAGATCATGTAAGTTGGAATACAATTGGAATACAATTGAAATACAATTGAATACAATTGGAATACAATTGGAATACAATTGGAAATATAAAAATGAATTAATAGGATAAAAATAATGATGGCATCAATAATAATAATAATAATAATAATAATAATAATAATAATAATTATGAAAATAATAATAATAATAATAATAATAATAATAATAAGAATAATAATAATAATAATAATAATAATAATAATAATAATAATAATAATAATAATAATAATAATAATAATAATAATAATTATGAAAATAATAATAATTATGAAAATAATAATGATAATAATAGTAATATTCAATAATAATAATAATGATGAAGATAATCATGATGATGATGATGATACACGACAATAATGAGGCGGAGAAGATGAATAATAATATGATAATAATGGTGATAGGGATAATAGTGATAATATTAAGATGATGATCATAATGATAATGATGATAATAATAATAATAATAATAATAATAATAATAATGACAATAATAATGACAATAATAATGACAATAATGATGAGATATGTGTTTCCATAACAGGCCTCCAAAAGTGGAGGGAAAACCAGATGGATCTGTCCAAACAAAAGTCGGCTCTCAGTTATCCGCCATGAACGCCGCCACAGCCCAGTTGATAACGCTGACCTCTGGGGAGCAAGACGACGTGGATTACACTGCCGTGGGTGCCGCTGTCACCAAAATAATACGTAGGCTAGTTTAGACGTTGTTTTATAATTTTATTGGCTTGTTTTTCTGTGCACGTAAAGGTCCCTTGCCTAGTTATGAGCAGAATATTAAAGATTCCTACCAATAATCCTGAAATCACCTTAGGGGTAAAATCAAATAAAACAAATAAACTTTTAGGTGTAATAACAATAGAGAAGAAGAAAAAGAGACTTTAAAAACTTTTGTTGCTCTAGCTCTCACTTGGAGCTGAAAACACAATACGACTTTCCTATCCTTATTCAAGATATAAATAACAATGGGGGGATAAAACTAAGAAAAAGATTTGTGTTCAATTTTCTCTCATGCCAAAGTCATTCTTCAATCCTTTCCCCTTTGCTTTGTTTGTCATTCATTCAGATCTTCAAATGTCAGCGACTTTAGCAGAGAAGTGAAAATGCTGGCTTCTCTCCAGGACAGCGATAATTCAGGTGACCGCTTGCTGGACGCAGCCAGGGGGCTGATTGGCGCCTTCTCCGATTTGCTAAAGGCGGCAGAGCCAGGCACTACAGAGGTATGTCTCCTTAGAAACCTTTTTTTAATTATTTTTTTTTTTGATACATCATTTGAAGAGACTTCATATTTTTCTGGTGAAATTTGTATGTGTACAGTTAGATGTAAGTAAATAGGCCTTACAATATTTTATTATAGGTATTATATAGACTGACTTTGAAAACATGGGGATAGTTTCATTTTCTAAGAGTCGACTTGATATCTTTATGATTTCATTACTTAGACGTCACAGGTATATGGAGATGATCAAGTGAATTTAGCTCTAGATATAGACTTGATATCTTTATGGTTTCATTACTTAGACGTCACAGGTATATGGAGATGATCAAGTGAATTTGGCTCTAGATATAGACTTGATATCTTTATGGTTTCATTACTTAGACGTCACAGGTATATGGAGATGATCAAGTGAATTTAGCTCTAGATATAGACTTGATATCTTTATGGTTTCATTACTTAGAGGTCACAGGTATATGGAGATGATCAAGTGAATTTAGCTCTAGATATAGAATATCTTTAGCTCTTAGAGAGGTCACAGGTATATGGAGATGATCTTGATATCTTTATGGTTTCATTACTTAGACGTCACAGGTATATGGAGATGATCAAGTGAATTTAGCTCTAGATATAGACTTGATGATACACATCCGTATGTAGGCTACAATAAAATTTCATTAAGATTAGGCATTAAGTAAAAATAATTCTGAAATTGTAGGCGTTTGTTGCAATCCGTTGGAAGGTGTTCTTTTTTTCTGTCAAGTCTTCTTTTGTTGCCTCTTATTTCAGTGTGAAATTATAGCTACGTTAGTTATATATACTATTATATATATATATATATATATATATATATATATATATATATATATATATATATATATATATAATATATATAACTAATATAAGCTATAATATATCGTGATTAGGGTGAATTCTAGTGACACAAATGAATGCAGACTTCCAGCCCACTGTATTTCTTTGTTTTTGTTTTATATTACAGCCGAGGCAAGTTCTGCTCGCTGCTGCAGGAAAATTGGAGAAGCGTCCCAAGATGTTATGGACGAAGTCAGTGAGACTACACAAGACTTGGACAAGATCTTTAAAGTAAGGGCCCATAACTCATTGTTTGCAGTGATTGGATACAGAATAATTAGTGTTTTTGTATAAAGTCATTTAATGTTGGCGGGTTCCTTTTTGTTGGTTTAAAAAAAGAAGAGACTGTGATTAGGTTTGGTATTTTTTGTTGATTATGATGATTTCAAGTTAATGTGCATACAGGTTCATTTAAGAAAAGAAAAGAAAAGAAAAAAATGTGCCCTTTAAAACCTATAGTTTTGAATTTCGGAGCTCGGCAACACCTTGCATAACTAACAGACGTAGACATTATCGGTTTAAAGTAAAGTGAATTTTTAAGCCTTAAATGGACAATAAAGATTTATTAGTATCGTTATCATTACGGGAGGTCCCGTGTGCACTCCTTGCATGTTAAAGATCTTTTGGCTGTTTACGGGGCTGTCTGGGCACAATTTTGATATGCTTTAACAAAACCCTGAGATCACCGTAGTTATGTATGTGGCTAAAATCAAAATCAAATCAAATTCAGTTTGCCTAGCCTTTGATTCGTGCTGAAACATTCAGGCTTACCTCCCTTTTCTTTCCACAGGACATTCTCCTGTCGCTTGCCAAGGCTGTGGCTACTACAACAGCGTCTCTCGTTACCAAGGCTCAAAAAGTTGCCAAGACGGCTGAGGAGCCGGCCCAACAGGAAGTGGTCATCTCTTCGGCTACGCAGTGCGCCTTGGCGACCTCCCAGCTGGTGGCTTGCTCCAAGGTTAGTGGCTGCTTTGGGTTATGAACATAGACATTCTCCTCTCTCTGTCTCTGTCTGACTATCTCTGTCTTTCTTTCTCTGTCTCTCTCCGACTCTCTCTGTCTCTGTGTATCTCTCTCTCTACTCCCTCCTTCCCTCCCTCCCTCTTTTTTATCTATATCTTTATTTTTATCTTTATTTTTGTCTTTATTTTTATTTCTAACTTTGTTTTTATTTTTTAATCTGTTATCTTTATGTTTATCTTTATCTCTATCTATTTCTCTCACTCAGGTGGTAGCTCCAACTATTGGCCAGCCAGCCTGCCAAGAGCAGCTGATAGAAGCGGCCAAGCTGGTGGCCAAGTCGGTGGAGGGCATTGTCAACTCTTCCCAGACAGTCTGCAAGGACGACTACGTCCTCCAGGACCTTGGCACTGCGGCCACAGCCGTCACCAAAGCTCTCAACGACCTGCTCATGCACATCAAGAAGGCCGCCCAGCCTACAACAGTAAGTGCTATTAGAACGCCTTGAAGAAAAACAAAAACAGGAAAGTCCTCCAATTAGTTCACCATACCACCATGTTTTATTTGCTTACTGACTCACTTAATTATTTTATTTATTTATTAATTTTATTTAGTTGTGTCTTTATTTATTTATTTAATTAATTTTTTTACTTTTATTTAATTGTGTCTTTATTTACTTATTTATTTATTTAATTAATTATTTTTTTTTATTTAGTTGTGTCTTTATTTACTTATTTATTTATTTAATTAATTAAAAAAAAATTTAGTTGTGTCTTGATTACTTACTTATTTATTTAATTAATTAATTTTCTTTATTTAGTTGTGTCTTTATTTACTTATTTATTTATTTGTATATTTATTCCTTGTTTTTGACCTTAATTTTTTTAATTTTTTTTACATAGCTCTATATTTCAATTCTATTCAATTCAATCAAAAGAACTTTTAATCATCCCTGAAGGGCAATTATTCATATCCACACAATAAAATTACAAAGCATGTAACATGTAGCTGTACTGTCATGAGTTTCACGTTTGCCATTTCTTCAGGCCAATGAGCGACATGAGGGAAGCCGTAGACACTATCATCAATGTGACAGACCGTCTGTTCAGTTCGGAAGGAGACGCTCATGAAATGGTCAAGCAGGCCAAGTCTCTAGCTCAGGTGAGGAATACAGTTGTTTTCAATCGTGCTTTCGATGTGCCTTTGTTCAAGGAAGTGAAAGATAACGACATTAAATGATATTAAAAGCGATGTAGGAACAAAGATGAGATACATACAAGGAATAGACAGAAAAAAAGTCTTTGGGCACTATGAGGATTAAACCCGGGACCTCTGTGTCGGCACCCATCGCCTTGCCATGGAAAGAGATTGCCAGTAACCAGACTAACTATGTTCCTTTATATTATAGAAGAAAATACCCTTGTAACACTAAAAGGTTTTCATTTCTTCATTAAGATTCAGGTAGAGATCAGACCTGATTTTTCACTCAAAGGTTTATCTGTAGAAACATAAATGTTTTGTGGGAATTTAAACAATAAAACCTATTTAAAATCATGGCTTAAATGAATGAAAATTCTACTCAAAGACGAGGGATGCCATGAATTTTTCCTCCTGTGTACGTCACTTTTGGTAGAAAAATTCCTTAAATGAAAATCAATCTTTGAATCATTTAGAACCTACATGCGAGAATGTGGTTACTCTAAGTGGCCTGATAACAGAGCCTTTGGTGAACAAAGAGCGACCAACGCAGAAAACGCCCAAATCAATGCTGGATTAACGACATCTTTTTATAATAAAGCTGGGTCTCTCAAACCTTGAATGAGGTCAACTCCGATACTACTGTATTTGGGTATGGGTGATATCAAGTACGATTATTAGATTGAATCAGTATTCAATCAACACACACTCTATAGATATTCCCACTTTCCCTTGCCACAGGCCACCTCACTGCTGGTGAGCAGTATCCGCATGCAGGCCGAAGACCACTCGGACCAAGACACCCAGCACAGGCTGCAGGCTGCGGCCAAACAGCTGGCAGACGCCACCGTCAAACTGGTGGAGGCCGCCAAGGGTTGCGCCTCCAACCCCAATGACGCCCATCAACAGGTTATGCTGAAGAGCGCCGCGGAGGAAGAGCTGCGGTCTGCCACCAACAACGCCGCCAGCAACGCCTTGAAGCGCAGAGTCATGACAAAACTTGAGGTTTGTTGAAAAAGGATTTATTGAATTGTATATACTTACTGGTGTTGACTCGTGTAATGTCTCCACTGTACTGATGAAAACATGTATAATTGCACGCTACGGACCGTATTTGGCAGAATGCTTAGCAATGAAAAGACTTTTTTTTAAAGTTTATAAAACAAGTATAAATATTTTTTGTTGTCCACCTTGATGTTTTAATCATATTCATACATTAGTTATTATAAGTATATTAGTCAATCGATTTATGCAAAAACGAAAAACAAAACAAAACAAAACAGAAAAAGAAGAAGAAAATTTGGTGTTTGTGTGTTTTCTTCAGAACAATAGCAATACATAAGTAGAGATTATAATATTGATTGTTCTTGTTTCCTTTGCTTCTCAAGTATGATCTCGATCTAACATAAAGGGGACTTGGTGGTCCAGAGGCAAGGTGTGGGCCTCTCAACCAAGAGGTTAGGGGTTTGTGCCCGACAGGTTGAAAATTTGTCTCCACTTTTATCCCAGTAAAAACAAACCCTCTGGTCAAGGCAGGTAGATTGACATGCAGTCCCATCAGAGGCGGATTATAAAAGGAGGCCCCTTGTGCACATCACAACAACACTCTGTACACGTTGAATAGCCCTTGGCTGTTTACAGGCAAGATAAACAAAAATCCTATAATAACAACCCCCCTCCTCCCCCCCCCCTCTCTCCCCTCTTTGAGATCACTAGAGTTGCGGATGGGGGTAAAATTGAATGAAATAAAATACACTCCATCTTACGTTGCTTACGTTGCTAACAATGTAATGTCTGTCCATTTTGATTGGTTTTCAGTCGTCAGCCAGTCAAGCCGCCTCGGCAGCCACCCAGCTGATCAATGCGTCTCACCAGGCTTACAAGACCAACGGCAACCCTGCATCCAATCAGCAAATGGCTAACGCTGCTGGGGTAAGTTTTAAGTCATTAAGATGAAATGAGGAAACAAAAGTTTAAAAAAACTACAGAATATCTCCCCTTCCCACCTAAAAATTGAAGACGTCATTTCAATAGTGTGCTCAAGTCACAGTTACGTCATTTAGAGAAAAATACCAAAAGCCAACGGACTTTGGCATTGTTGGCTTTGGAAATTCCAAGTTTCAAACCGCTGTAAACATGATTTATTTTCATCATATCATTTTCATACTTTTCAGGAAACATGATTTCCTTTTATTCCCTAAGATATCTCTTTGTCTTGTTTTTCACGAAAAACGTGCAAAGGCAGACTATTGAGAGCTAACCCCCTTCGACTACCAATTTGATTATTCCGTGCACAGAGATGTATTGTTTAAACTGGTTGTGCTTTACACGTCTGTTTCTCTCTCTTTCTCTCCCCTCCCAGGGATTAGACGAACAGATCCCAGGCCTAGTCCAGACTTTGCGCAACTACCAGCGACACACAGACAGCGCCTCGGCCCAGCTGGCCCTCATCAACACCGCCCAGGATTTCATCCAGCCAAGCAGCCGGCTCATCGCCGCCTCCAGTGCTGCCGCTCCCACCGTTGCCCGACCAGGCGGCGGCTCTGAACTTGCACAATGCCGTCAAGTCTATGTCCAATGCTTTGGCCGAGCTCAGATCTTCCGCCAACAAGGTAAAGGGAGGGAATCCGGCCTTTAAGTTGATCGGGGGGGTGTCGAAATGTAGTGTGAAGGCATAATAAAACTATAATCTATGGGTGGTTGTTGTTGTTAGGAATAAGTCTTGAAAATATTTATAAAAAATTTACTGTGCTTAAAGTCTTTGAAAACGATATCGAGTACATGCCCAAACAACGGTTAAGATCTGTATGAATTTCATCAATCGACAGATTTCATTGTCCTTGTTGTTCAAGTTAACGTATTACTTTTATTTCCATCAAACATTTCCTTTGTCAGGCACAAGAGGTCTGCTCCTCCCTTGAAATTGACTCTGCTCTAGATCAGCTCAGAGAACTGGATGAAGACCTTCGGGACATCAAACAAGCTTCAAACCAGGGAAAACTCTCAACCTTACCTGGTGAAACGGTAAGCATGGCAGCACCTTTTGTTTTGTACTTCAGTAGACTAGTACTCCCCCCCCCCCCCCCCTCAAGTCTTATCTTTCTTTGTTAACTCTCCAAGAAGCCAATACAGGTACACAGGTGTTTTACAATATTTCATGCAATGTAAAAGTTATCTATTGATTTCATTTTTACGCATTTTGAAAAAAATTATGATCAATGTTAGTGAAAAGTAGTCATTAATAATGAAGAAGTTTTATACAAAATTGTGGCCAAATAAAAAAAGCTAAAAAGAAAGAAAGAAAGAAAGAAAAAGAATTCTATGCAGTGTTTAGCTTATTTATTTATCTGTTATATGATTTGTTTCCGTAACTTTTCCTTTCTGTCGTTTGATGCCATTTCTATTATGTCCCTGACTGGCGGTTGATGCCATTTCTGTTATGTCCCTGACTGGTGGTTGATGCCATTTCTGTTATGTCCCTGACTGGTTGATGCCATTTCTATAGGTTGATGCCATTTCTGTTATGTCCATTTCTGACTGGTGGTTGATGCCATTTCTGTTATGTCCCCTGACTGGCGGTTGATACTGTGATGCTACCTGTGCGGTTATGATTTGCATTATACTGGTTTATAACGATCTGATGTTTGGCTCATTAACTCTCTCCGGGCTTTTAAACTTAAGCTCTTCAGTCTTTGTTTATTATAGCACTTAAACTCACTTAACCTTAGATCTAGGATTCATGTTGTTGACTCGGCCCAGAGCCCTTTCCTACTTTAAAAAAATTCACAGATAAAGATAATGCAGTGGAAGATAGACTGATATCTTCCCAAGTGTCTCAAATGAAGTGTTTCTTGTTGCTAATTTGCTATCGGTTGATTATTGTCATTCTGATTTCATTCTTTTCAGGCGGAATCTTGCTCCACCCAGTTGGGTATGACCTCCAAGACAGTCGGCTCTTCAATGGCTCAGCTTTTGACAGCTGCCGCACAGGTGGTGGTTAGATAGGCCAAGCTACAATAGGAATGCAGCGTTGTTAGCTTAAACTCAGCATAAACATGATTTAATAACACCCCCCCCCAAACAAAAAAAAACAACACAAAAACAAAATGAAACGATATAATTAAACAACAAAATGAACCCAAAAGGAAAAATGCTGGCAAAAAAGCAATACTGGTGTATCTACACAAATTTGAAATTATGAGAAAAAAAGCTTTACATTTTCTCAAGTTTCCAATTTGCTTGTGGGAGTTAGAACATGGTGGAACTGATAAAAGAATTTGTTTTCTTTCTTTTTTTTAGTTTGATTTGTGGGACAATCAACAATTCGACTCAAAGATTCCATTCTGCTTTCATCGTTACACTGTTTATATCATTTTAATTTTGCTATACCAACAACTATTCATTCAACAACAATAAGAATAACATTAGCAACAACAAATTCTCAAATCAGCCTCTCCTCTACAACTTTGTATGCTTTCATTCCCCCAACAAATGGTGGCCTAGTGTTACTGTGTATGTGGCCGTATGTTGGTGTGTAATGTTGGTGTGTATGTGGCATGTTGGTGTGTATGTGGCCTAGTGTTAGTGTGTGTGTGTGGCCTAGTGTTTTTTGTGTGTATGTGGCCATATGTTGGTGTGTGTATGTGGCCTAGTGTTAGTGTGTGTGTGTGGCCTAGTGTTAGTGTGTGTATGTGGCCTAGTGTTAGTGTGTGTATGTGGGCCTAGTGTTAGTGTGTGTATGTGGCCTAGTCAGTGTTAGTGTGTGTATGTGGCCTAGTGTTAGTGTGTGTATGTGGCTAGTGTTAGTGTGTGTGTGTGGCCTAGTGTTAGTGTGTGTATGTGGCCTAGTGTTAGTGTATGTATGTGGCCTAGTGTTAACTAGTGTTAGTGTGTGTGTGTGGCCTAGTGTTAGTGTTAGTGTGTGTGTGTGGCCTAGTGTTAGTGTGTGTGTGTGGCCTAGTGTTAGTGTGTGTGTGTGGCCTAGTGTTAGTGTTAGTGTGTGTGTGGCCTAGTGTTAGTGTGTGTGTGGCTAGTGTTAGTGTTAGTGTGTGTGTGGCCTAGTGTTAGTGTGTGTATGTTAGTGTTAGTGTTAGTGTGTGTGTGTAGCCTAGTGTTAGTGTGTGTGTGTGGCCTAGTGTTAGTGTGTGTGTGTGGCCTAGTGTTAGTGTGTGTGTGTGTGTGTTAGTGTGTGTGTGTGGCCTAGTGTTAGTGTGTGTGTGTGTGTGGCCTAGTGTTAGTGTGTGTGTGGCCTAGTGTTAGTGTGTGTGTACCTAGTGTGGCCTAGTGTTAGTGTGTGTGTGTGGCCTAGTGTGAGTGTGGTGTGTGTGTGGCCTAGTGTTAGTGTTAGTGTTAGTGTGTGTGTGTGGCCTATGTTAGTGTGTGTATGTGGCCATATGTTGGTGTGGTGGCCGTATGGTGTGTATGTGGCCTAAATGTTAGTGTGTGTATGTGACGCGTATGTTGGTGTCCAAGTCTAGCTGTGTTCCGTCTCAGGGTAATGAAGACTATGTCGGTATTGCTGCCAGGGACACGGTTGGGGCCCTCAAGGTGCTGGTCAACGCTGTCCGAGGCGTAGCGGCCACCACAGACGACCACCAGGTGAGTTGCTTTGATTTCTTTGTGCAATTGAGAGAGGGTTACTGGTAGGTCCTACTTCTTTCCTTTCACTCTTCGCTTACATCTTTTTGTTTTGTTGTTTTCCTCTCAACGCCCCGAGAGGTCAAGACGTGTAATGATGTAATGATGGGGCGGGGGAAATTTTAGGAAAGTGAAGAAGCGAATTCTCTGAGAAACGATGCATGATTGTAATTTCAGTTTTCAGCTCCTCATAAACTCTGGTTCATAAAGATACATTTGAGAGATAATATGAAATGAAGTCTTGCAAATTGTTTTTTATGATGAGAGTCAATTGAAGTTCTCTGATGAGTGGTACTGGTAGGTCTTACCTCTTTCTTTTACTTTCTTTCATCTTCCTGCTTCCTGCTTCATCTGAATTCACCCTGAGGTCACTGAATGTAGTGGACAGGATAAATTTAACTGAATCCCAGAAGTAAATTCTCGAAACATGAGTATACCTTTGAAAATTGTCAGTCAATTGTATGGTTTATTGAATCAATGGTTAAAAATTTCTATTGCTAGCATTAGATAAGAGTTGAACTTTATGCGTTTTATTCCTCTTGCAACTAAATCAACGTCTTCCTCTATCAACCCCAGACCCGACAGGCTATCATTGACAATGCCAACGACGTAGTCAACCAGTCCATCCGTCTTCTGGAAGAAGCGGAAGAACGCCATGAATGACCCCATGAACCCTGAAAATCAACAGAGACTCAACCAGGTAGGGGACTGGCTGGCACTGCCTAGCTACAGACGAACAGGTGTAGGATAAGATAAGATAAGATAATTGTATTGATCTCAGATGAGACAACGACTTGGTCACATGATACAATTTTACAAAGCTGCAAATATATTTCTAACTAAACATTAAAACACAACTAGAATAGGCACACAAAGGGAGTAAGTGAGGGAAAGGCAAATGGAAAAATTCACTCGATGGTAGACAGTTGTATTGTCACGTTACAAATACAATTCACATTCATGCATTCTATCTAATATAACATAGGATGCAGTTTGCTTGAAATACACTTCAAATGTTTACACCATTTATCACAACCTTTCCTGTTGCTGAACAACACATGTCTATATTGTCTAGCCGTAAGTAATTTGAGTTTTGTATGCCAATATTGAGAAAGCTATTATTTAAATTTGTTTTAATTTTATTTACATTTTTTATCAGTCTTCTAAAGTTCTATTTTTGTGCATTGGCATTTATAAGTGTTTGTTTTAAAAACCCATTCAGACTGTTTTATTTAAAGATAATAAAAAAAAAACCCCCGCCAAATTAAATCGATTTTTAAAGAAGCTTTGATTGAATGTTTTTTCTCTTTGATTGAATGTTTTTTTTACAAGTCTTTCTGTCCAATTTGTTGCCCACAGGTTGCAAAGGCTGTATCCACAGCTCTCAACAACTGCGTCAATTGTCTTCCCGGTCAGCGGGACATTGATAACGCGATCCGTCTCATTACCCAAAGTTCACAGAACCCTGGCCAACCCCTAGGGTGAGTGTTATGAGATTGTATACTCTTTGGCTCTATTCAGGGCCTTGTAGCACTGTAGAAATTTCTATGAGCAATGACATATTCGGTATCCCTATTGGTCTATTTAGGTAACAGTGTTCAAAGAAATACTTTTAACATCAACGTTTCTCCTGTATTCTTTCTTCCCGGCATATCAGTTTCCACCCACCGGCAAAGCTTACCCCCGACGTACAGAGTGATATGAACCAGACGGCTGTCAATTTGAACCAAGCTGCCAGCGACATTGTCACATCGTCAAGGGGGACAACTCAGCAACTGGCCTCTGCTTCTACTCGCTACAGGTAATTGGGGCGAACATTATGTTTACGTACGCTTGATAAGCAGGAGGTGATTGTCACGGTTCTGCCTCACGATACAGAAACCAGGATTAACTCCGACCGGCTCTATGGGCCTCAAGGATCTTCAACAAACTTTTTCGTTTGTCATATTTTATTTTTTTTGGCGTGCGTTTCGTATGTTGTTAAATGATTTGATGATGTGAATGAAAGATTTTACTGATTGGACAATGTCGTCATCCTCATCCACAGCCACAACTACGCGACGAGTTTGTCCACACGGGGCTGACCATGGCCGGACTGTCCAAGGATGTGGAGACCCAGAACCAGATTGTGGGAGGCCTGAAGAGCGTGTCCATGGTGTCCAGCAAGCTCCTGGTGGCCGCCAAGTCCCGTGTCTGCCGACCCCAATGCCCCCAATGCCAGGAACCTGTTGGCACAGGCAGCCAGGTATGGAGACTCTTGTGTGTGTAGTAATAGCATTCTAGTCAGCTATTGGATACCGCTGTCATTCACTTCTCTCTTTCTCTTTGTGTAGCTGTCTGTCTGTCTGTCTCTCTCTTTCTCTCTCTTTCTTTCTCTTTCTCTATCTCTCTCTCTCTCTCTCTCTCTCTCTCTCTCTCTCTATCTCTCTCTATCTCTATCTCTCTATCTCTCCCTCTCTCTTTATTCCCCCTCCCTCTCTCCCCCTCCTCTCTCTCTCTCTCTCTCTCTCTCTATCTCTCCCTCTCTCTTTATTCCCCCTCCCTCTCTCTCCCCCTCCTCTCTCTCTCTCTCTCTCTCTCTCTCTCCCCCTCTCTCTTTATTCCCCCTCCCCTCTCTCTCTCTCCCTCTCTCTCTTTCACTCTCTCTCTCTCTTTCTCTCTCTCTTTCTCTCTCTCTCTGTCTCTCCCTCTCTCTTTCTTCCCCC
Organism: Doris montereyensis; assembly: GCA_037039925.1. Classification (NCBI taxonomy): domain Eukaryota; kingdom Metazoa; phylum Mollusca; class Gastropoda; order Nudibranchia; family Dorididae; genus Doris; species Doris montereyensis. Next base: position 121,404 of record JAXRKP010001109.1, on the reverse strand, counting down.
CTCTCTCTCTCTCTCTCTCTCTCTCTCTCTCTCTCTCTCTCTCTCTCTCTCTCTCTCTCTCTCTCTCTCTCTCTCTCTCTCTCTCTCTCTCTCTCTCTTCTCTCTCTCTCTCCATCTCCCTCTCTCTCTCCCTTTCCCTCTTTGTCTCTCTCTCTCCCCCTCCTCCTGTCTGTCTGTCTACTTACAGATCACTTCTCTCCGGTGGTTGTTCGATGGCTATTCTGCCAGGTCCTACTTCTTTCCATTCACTTTTTATCATCTTGCTATTTCCTCTTTGTTCATCCTTATAAATCACTGCATATGGTTTAGGCGGTAAATAGCAATAAGACAAGTGAAATGGATATCATTCATGGAACATATCTCTCAGTTCACCAGTTTTTCCTCTCCCTTTCATCTCACCTGTAGGGCCGTGACAGAGAGCATCAATCACCTGTTCAACATCTGTACCCAGTCAGCGCCTGGACAGAAAGAGTGCGACAATGCCCTCAGACAGATCCAGGTATGCTTACACTGCAATGTTGGATAATTATTTTTAACTCAGAAGTATTATATCATCATCCCAGTTTACAACTGTTCTATGTCTGTGAATTCCGATTTTAAGAAATTTCACTTTGAACTGTCTATAAACAAGACATAAATGTAAATATGAAAAACACATTAATATTCATATTGTGAATATGATTCAAGTGTTGTACACAAAAGGAGAAATTTATTACACATACCGACGGTGAAAGTCACAAACCGTTTTGGATGTTGTGAGAGAAAAAAAAGAAAAAGATACACGACATACACGTTAGTAAGTGTCAAAAACTAGACTCAATAGGGATACATGGATTGCTCATATGGTTATTATACGGGTTTCTTTTGGTTCTTGTACCACAGAATCCTAACTAGACGAAGCATAGGGGCTTCCTAATGATAAAAAAGCAAAAAAAAATGTGTTACTAATTTTAGACTTACACGGTTTGAGACTTTCACCGTGGATATGTTTTTGAGACGATTAGTGACTTAATTCTGAATGTTGTGAGAACTGAATATAGAAAGAGTAATTGTAGGCCTAGAAAATACAGAATCTCCATTAGCCGCTCCTAACCCCTACAGTTCGGTACATGACGTCTGCAGAGTGGTAGCTGTCATTGAAACGTCTTGACCAGATCAAAGGCACGGCCATAAGTGATACGAACTGGAAGCATGTTTTCACTGATATAGAACTAATGAGGGTCTGGATTGAAACTGAATCAGGCCTTATTGTCTGATGTAACGACTACCTACTGTTTTGGTTAGTAGAAAAGAGAAGAGGAACAAAAATGTCTAGAAATAGACGCTGCTTCATTCTTCTTATCTTTCTACGAGATCCTGTTCCGTTTGATTTGAGTCTAAGCTCTAGTCTTTGAGGTCTTAACCAACAAACATTAAGTAATTATTATCTAGGCTACGCCCCCATGGGTTCAGGTTTCATCGAAGAGATTGTCCACCTAAGAGCTGTGTTTCGTTGTCTCCTGAAGACAAGTCTCTTAGGTGGAGACGAGAGACCGCTGTACTTTTTTATGACAGCTAATACATTACTCGTTTCCAATGCTTACCTTTCCCTTGGCTTTCACATCTCCTGTTTCATTGTTGTGTCGTGTTTCCAGATGATGCAGAGCATGTTAGACAATGCCAATGAGCCAGTCAATGACCTCAGTTACTTTGAGACCCTTCAGTCCGTCACTGAGAAATCCAAGGTGAGTGTGTGGAGATTTCGCCCTCTTTGGGTATGGAGGTTTTAGGGGGGAAGTGACAAGTTGTAGAAGGGGAAACTCTCCTTGAAGACATGATTTGTTTGTGTGTGTATGTGTGTGTGTGTGTGTGGGGAGCAGAGTGTGACTGATAGAAAGAATGTTTGGATATAGGGGTAGGGGTAGGGGTGAGGGGTAGGAAATTGGTTAATTGAATTACTTTATCATTTCCTGGGGCATGTGGGAAAATAAAGTTTGAAACAAGGATAAGAATTGTTTTTTATTTTTTGTTTTATTTTGAAACAAAGCATGACTGATATACATGTATTTTAGACTTCCTAGATCATAGTGATCACAAGGGGCAAAGCTATTTCAAGCGCTTGAAGTTACTCTTGTTATTTTATCAATAGTAATATTTCAAAAAATGATATCAAAAGTAAAACAAACAGAAAAATCAAGCAGAGATGACTAAACAAATCCCGTCTAAATAAATTGTGTTGCAGGACTTGGCCGATGCTATGACTGGCATCTCCAATCATGCTAAGCTGGGAGACATGGAGGAGTTCTGTACGTCTGTGCGTAACTTTGCCAATTCCGTCTGTGGCTTAACAGAGGCCTCCGTACAGGTGAGTGTACATCTTGAGAGTCGTGCCAACATTAAAAGTCCTGTTGATCTCCAAGTAATGCAAACTTCTTCTTGCATTCTGTTTTCTTCGTCATTTTTTTTTCTTTCTCTTTTTTTTTTGTTGTTGTTTTGTTGTGTCTGGGTTTTTTGAGTAGGTTTGTCTTGTCTCCTTTCACTTATTCATCTGTGTTTAAATTTGCCGTTTCCCCTTGATTCACCATATGATGGAGTAGGTAAATTGCAAGGAAGCAAACTAACAAACCACAACACTGTTGATTTCAACTTTTTGACTTATTTACTCAGTCCTCAGTGTTTCTGTTTCTTACGTTTCTTTTTTGTTTTGTTGTCTCTGGTTTTCTTTGATATAATTATAATTCACCATGAGATCACTGCATATGGTGGGGGGAGTGATAAATTGCAATGAAACAAAAAACGAACAAAACAAAGCTTACACTGAGGATTTCACTCAACTTGTGTTTTTACTTCTACTTTATTTCCACAGTCCGCCTACCTGGTGGGCATCTCCGACCCAGCCTCTGAGCCTGGCCGGCCAGGTGTAGTGGACCAGTCGCATTTTGCCCGCGCCAACCAAGCCATCCAGATGGCGTGCCAGAACTTGACCAACCCAGCGTCCTCCCAACAGCAGGTCAGTTTGCATCTTTAGATGACGACAACGTTCGTTCATAGGCGTTAGTGTTGGCGTTTTGCTTGTGGATGGATAGCGAGCGTGCGTTTGTGTGTATGACAGATTTGATGAAGTGAGAGATTTGATTTGGGGTTGTTTTTGGTTGGGTTTTTTTCTTCTTCTTGTTTGTCATGAACACTTTGTGTGTTTTTATTGTGTATGTTGCTGTGTGTGTTTTTTATACTGCGTATGTGTTGCTGTGTGTGTTCTAGAGAGTGTAACGCTGTTTCTATGAAAAGCATGTGTCTTCACAAAGTGTTGGATGCATCGCATCAAAACCATTCATCTAAAGATGACGGGCGATAGAATTTCGTTTTTGTTTTCGCTCCTTTTTCTGTGCGCCTGTTTGTGTTTCTTTTGATTATTTTCTGTTGATGTTGTACTTGTAATGCATTGAGGTTATGTAGATGCTCTTGAAAGCATGTGTCATTTAATTGTTTTGGAGATGTAAGTGTCATCTCATGTGTTTAAAATGTTTTCCTCCCATCCCTAGGAACATCTATCTCTGTCCCTCTTTCTCTCTCTTTGCCTGAACTGAGAATACCCCTCAACTGTGTGAAGTTGATTCATTGTCAAATTGTTTCTCATTGAACCTTGTCCTGAAATCAATGTCATCTCTGTATGTTTGTGCGTTTATATGTCTATATGCAAAATTGTGTGTATGTGTGTGTGTGTATGTATGTGTATGGAGGCTGTATGGCATTGTATTGTCTTGTCTTGTCTTGGTCTACTGTTGGTCCTGTCTGTCTCGCTCCATTGGTTTCTAAAATGTTTAAAAGCATTGTTTATAATACAATGTTGTTGTAAGCCTGGATTGAATGTAATGTTGAGGGTAGAAATTGTGTCTCAAATTATTGTTTATTGCATAATCTAATTTGACTTTTTAAGTTCTGTTTGACCCCAAATCTGTAGGTCGACCTTTCTTCTTTCCTTTGACCTCTTTAACACGTGTTTTCCTGTTTCCACTTGATTAACCCTGAGACCACCACAGCTGGTGGATGGGGTCAATTTCAATTAAACCCAGAAACAAACAAGCAAACAAGCACACCCAAGCCTGTTGCTGTTCCTTTGTTCTTGTCTATTACGGTATTACTCATTCTTTGATAAATTCTTCCATGTCACAACTTGAATTTCTGGTGTCAAATCTCTGCGGCTTATAAATGGTTTTAAATGTCTGTTTACTTCAATAACTCAAAATAAGTCTGTCTTTATATATTATTTATATATGAATTCATAGTATATTTTCATTTGGTTTTTGTTACCTTGTCTCTTTCATGTGTAAATTATAACCTTAATAATAATTTATGGATTGAAGATTATCTGCTTTCACTGGCTGGTTTTTTACTGTGATGAAATGACATAAGAAAAAACGTTATAATTAAAAGAACAAAATTAGAAAAAAAATGACAAAAAAAGACTGGAACTAAAAAAAGAAAAGAAAAAAGATTGATTTGGATAAAAAATGATCATGAAAAGAATGAGAATGAGATGACAGATCATGAAATAAAAGGAAAGTGAATGCGTGATCAAAATAATGAAGATTCATGTGATGATTATTGCCAAGCTATCATAATGATGATAATAATAATGATGAAAGCCTTTTTTCTAATGTACTGTATTATTTTATAAAAGGGTTTTCTGAATGGGAAATATTGAAGTCAGAGCCATTTAATCTTCAGTTCATGTAAAAATAATTCTCTTTGAAAAGAAAAAAAGCAGCATTGTGGAAACCTTAGGATGATTTTTTTATCCTTTCTTCAGCAATGCCAAAAAGAAAAAGAAGAAAAAATGGCAGGAAATATCCCATTGTGGGAAGGCATAAAAAATATACACCCCCCCCTCCCCCCCAGATAAAATATACACCTTCCCCCTTCCTCAGATAAAAAATACACTCCCTTCCCTTCCTCAGATAAAAAAATTCCCCTTCCTCAGGAAAAAAATATCCCACCCCCCCACCTTCCCCCCACCTTCCTCAGATAAAAAAATTCCCCTTCCTCAGTCACACATTGTAATCATTCACCTAAATTTTTGTGCAATTTGAATTCAAAGCCATATGTGTGTACTGGCAATATTACTGAAGAATTGAGGTCATCTCAATTACTAAGAAGAAAAAAGAGGAAAAAGAAGAGTCAGGAGGAAATCATTTATTCCTATTTTGCACATGCTTTTTTTTCTCTTACTCTTTACTATCACTTATTGTTGATATATATATCTATATGTATCAAACAATGTTCACATAATCCTGGAGGAAAACTAATATGTGAACTACATGAGAATGATTATTTCATAGCTGTTCACATAGCTGTTCCATCTTTGGACCATATCTCACACACACACACACACACACACACACACACACACACACACACACACACACACACACACACACGACCCCCACCCTCTCTACCTCTACCTCTACCTCTCCATCCATTCTGACAAACAGGAGAACAATTACCAGTCCCAGGTAGGATGTGTCCCTCCCCCCCCCTCCCCATCCATTCTATTCCATTCAATGCTATTCTATTCTATTCCATTACTTTGTACCAACAAACCCTTTTTACAAACATAACTTGGCCCTCTAGTATGGGTCTGTCAATCTGTCATAATAATAATAATAATAATTATCCATATTGTACTAATAGATGTCACACCAGGCTTATTTACTAGTTCTTTCTAATACAACCATAATTATTGTTTGTGTGTTTATTTATCAAGTCACCACAATGGCTACGCTGTTTCTGTGTCTATTTATCAAGTCACAATTTTAGTCATATTCTCTCGTATGTTGTAAATATCATATGGATGCAAAAATACTATAATGGGCATGATGTACGCTCATGTCTTGTCTTTTCTTGCTCATTATTGACGTAAGCTTTTGAAAATGGATCCTGATTTTTAGTATTTTTCATCGGATATAATTAATGGGAACTGCTGGTAGGCCCAACTTCTGTCCTTCCACTCTTTCATGTCTCTATCTTTCAGCTTATGACTCCTCTATGAAATTGTTCACCAAGTAACTCAAGATCACTGTCTACTGTGTTGTGGTAGATGTAGTTCAGGTTTTCAATCTTTCTACTCATGACTAATCCCGCCAAGTAGATCAAATCAGTTTTCGTTTTTTTCAGTTTTAAGTCTTTGCTAGACATGAATAATAGATCTAATTGTATGAGGTTCCAGGGTTTGATAGGCCTTTGCCAACTCTGCAAGCTAAAACAAGACTTTTTACACCTTCAAGAAGTTTCTTTTACAGCTGGTAGATTTGTAAACAAGTTCCTGGTCTTTCAAGCTATTTGACCTAAACAAGACTCTCCTGGTCTTTCAAGCTTTTGACCTAACTCTCTGGTCTTTCACAAGACTCTTCTGGTCTTTCAAGCTATTTGACCTAAACAAGACTCTCCTGAACCCATGCACGGAAGGTAGAATGGGAGCTTATAATAAAAGAAAGAAAGAAAGACTTTCTTGGTCTTTCAAGCTGTTTGACCTAAAGAAGACTCCGTAGGACACAATTCTAAAAACATGAAATTGAATTCAGCAGTTTTGGGATATGATATTTTCTTTGGTGTCCATTTCCATTTGCGGTCACTTTTCATCTTCTCTCAATCTCTAGGTCGCCTCTGTTCACCCTTGGGGTTTCCCCTTTGATCTGGTTCACAATTCACCCCTAAAGCCGACTTTTCTTCCTTTCTTCCTCTCTTTCAGTAACAGATATTTCTTTGCACGTCACCTTGTGCCTGCATTCACATTTTCCGTGCTCCTACTTTTATTTTGTTGTTGATATTGTTTGTATTATGAAGTTTGCTCATTTCAAAGGCATTGTAATGGATATTTCTCTACTATTATTTCTTTTTAAAGCTATTTTTTATTGCCTCTATCTTTCTCTTTCTCTCTCTCTTTTTACCTTTCACTCTTCTTACCAATGAATCTACATTGTGGGAGCAAATCAACAAACAAAATAGTTAAGGCTTTCATACTAACCAAACCCGAATCTGTCCAACTAACACCGTATTATTATGTATCGATAGATGTTCTACCTAATTAACAGTAGCTCCTATAATTTCTTGCAAACAGAAAACTCAGTAGAAATGATTACACCCTATTGTAAAATTGATTGTTTTCATAGAAGTCCCAAGATATTATGCTAATACTGTGCACTGCAGGGATGTACTAGTGGGTGGGGTGAAGTGGGTGGGGATAGAGAGACAGACAGACAGACAGATAGACAGACAGACAGACAGACAAGAGAAAACGAAAGAGTGATAGTGAGAGAGTGAGTACCTTCGTTGTATCTGTACGTTTACATGTATGTGTGTTTGTGTCTTTTGTTGTTTCTTTGTAAAGCTATTTGAAGATTTGACTAACACTGTTGCTAGGTGGAAGCGTCAACAGTTGCTTTGCTTTTGGATGTTGGTCTTGATATGTGTGTACAACGAGCCTTTGTGTAAGTTTGACTAACTGGTGTTGTATAATTGCTGAGGGTGTTGGGTGTTGTGGGGAGGAGGGGAGTTGGCATCTGGGTTTTTTCTTTGGGAAACCAGCCATCACGTACAGGGTGTCACTAAATTTCTGAGACATAATGTCAGTGGTTGAAGAAAATGACTACATGGGAGCACGTTGCATCATTGTATGTCTTTTTTGTTTGGCTATACGTGATGTTACCCACATCCACAAATAAGGTGATGTCTTGGATTTTAACATTTTTTATGCCGTGACTGCCCTGTTATGTAAACAGCCAAAGGGATCTTTAACATCGTAATCTGCACACGATATCCTTTTAGCGTTCATCTTGGATGTGTGTGCCCTGTTATGTAAACAGCCAAAGGGATCTTTAACATTGTAATCTGCACACAGGATCTCCTTTTAGCATTCATCTTGGACGGGACAAGGTACTCGTCTACCTACCTGAACCGGGGGGGGGGGGGGAAATGTACCTGAAAAAACCTCTTTGGGCATGAACCCATGAACTTTTGGTTTAGAGGCAGACACCTTGCCTCTTGACTTACCATGTCCCCCTCATCGAGTGTCAGCTCTGTCATTGTCAAAAAAAAAGAAGTCGGTTCTTTTTTGCTTCATTGCGAGTTATGCTACGAGGTTAGCTTTCTTAACGGAAAGAGGTCAAGACAAGGAAGCTAAATATAGCATTACCAAAAATAGACCAGCCGGCTACCTACCGGCTCCCGTAAAACAAAAACCCCCAAGTCAACCCAAGTGTAGCACCTCGGTCTCTCACCACTTACTGCTATTACCAGCAATAATTTACTTTTTCTCCTTTCTAAGTACTACGCCTCTTGGAACGTGCGGTCAATGGTAAGCCAGTCGACTAATAAAGTACTCTATTGTTTTCATCCACTTTGCAGTTGGTGTACTGGTCTCTGTGTACAAATAGAGTTATTACTTTTCTTTTTCTTCTTTTAAACTTGTTGAAAAACATTTGACTATAGAAGGATCGCTATCATTGATTTCTTTCATATTTCTTTTTTTTTTTTAAATATTATATTATTTGTTTTGATTTAATTTTAAAAATATTTTTTGGTATTGTTCAGCAGTACTTACTTGTGTATCTCTTTGTGTGTGTGTGTGTGTGTGTGTGTGTGTGTTTTTTTTTTTAGACTTAACTTTTTTTTTCTTTTTTTCTTCTGTTGTATGCTTTTTGTTTAGTTTTCACTATCACAGTGTGTAGAAGTTTTGTATTGGTTTTTTTTGTTGTTTTTTCTTCCTCCAAGGGCCACATTAAGCCTTCTCTGGGGACACTTACACATACGTTGTAACAATATGCTCGCCATCCGTATATGCAACAATTCATATTTCTATTCTTCTTCTTCATAATTTTTTAATTATTCACTTGAGAGGGTATTTTTTGTATAAACTTTTGTTTGTCTCGCCTGTAATCGTTTTCCGCTCTTTGATTATTGTCTTCATGAGGTAACTGTAACTTCTTGTGTACTCACGGAATTGAAGACATTTTTCACTTTCTTGCTATTCTGGTTTCTGGCAATATTTTAAAAGCAAGAGATCTTCAAAAACTCAGTCTACATTAGATCTATGTTCTACATTAGATCTATATGTTCTACACATTAGATCTATGTTCTACATTAGATCTATGTTCTACATTAGATCTATGTTCTACATTAGATCTATGTTCTACATTAGATCTATGTTCTACATTAGATCTATGTTCTACATTAGATCTATGATCTATGTTCTACATTAGATCTATGTCTATTGATCTTGGCATTTATTTTCAGTCTACAAAACCCCCAACCAAAACAGCAACCAAAAAAATACCCCCAACCCAAGAGAAGAACGAAATAACTTTCATTAATAATGGGGTAGATATGATCACTCTTTGTTGTATCTACTGTTTTGTCTATTGTGTTCTTTAAATTAACACAACTTTTGTTTTCAAACTCATTTTTCAATTCGTGACTCAAAAAGATATATATATATTATATTTATTCATGTTTTACCCATTGATATAACTAGATCTACCCGTCAGTCAAATACCTTTATCCTAAAAACGCTCTGCTCTTTTTTTTCATGGCAATGTCAGTTGAAGGGGTCATTTCAATAGTGGGCCTATGTCCACTTTTGTGAATAATGAGATAAGAAAGATAATCCTAGGAATAAAAGGAAGTCATGCTTCCAAATAAGTATGAAAGTGATAAGATGACAACACACCACATTTTTAGCTGTTTGAAATTTAGAAAACCCAAAGCCATCTGTGCCGTAGTCCATCGCTTAAAACATTTTTCTCTAAATGAGGTAATTTGGAACTTAGGCACGCTATTGAAATGACCCCTTCAGTCTGTCTCTGTTTCTTTCCCTAAATAGAATCTGAGAAATTCTCGGAGCCAGCTGAACACAAAAACGAGTCATAATTGTTTTGTCATCATCCTTTTGATCTCAACCTCATGCTCCACATAGGTTATTTAGGTTTTGTCTTTGCGCTGGACTCCACACTGATAATGAGCATAGAGAGAAAACTTAAGTGTGAGCACCCAGCCGTCTATTCAATGTGGCATCCACAGTCTTTCCACATCTTGGCTGTTTATTTTGCTCTCATTGTGCTGTTTGTGTTTGAATGAGCTGCTCTGTTGATGTCCTAGTTAGCTAGTGGTCAATGTCATGTCAGTTTTAAAGCAAGCTCCATGGTTGTGACTCTATTAAATGACATAATGTGTGAATCTATGACAGCTGTGTAAATATTCACCTTGAAACTTTTTATGAAAGGGGGTGGGTGTGGGTGTTGTTTTTTTGGTGTTTCTTTCTTTTGTTTGTGTGGCTTCACATGAATCACAGTTTGTTTGCAGTGGGTATTTTTCTCTTGCAAACACCCCCCAAACAACAACAGGAGATAAAATGTTGTAGGTTTCTTTTCCCCTCTTGTGGCCAAGATATGAATATGTTTGGATGTTAATTGCAAGACAAACATACATACAGACAGACAGTACAGCATCCCCCCTTCTTCTTTTTTTCCTTTCCAAAACCGAAACCCCAAATGCAAGAAAAACAAAGAAGAAATAAAAATAAAGTTCAATTTAAAGATGTATTCCACTGTTAATGGCGGGAACTGACTTTGAAAAGATTTTGTATTTTTCATGGCTGGTTGAGGGGCGTTGCTACTGGTAGGTTTACTTCTTTCCTTTTACTCTTTCATGTGACTTTCACTTTACTATTTCTTGATTCTTTCACTCTGAGAGATCACCGCATATGGTGAAGGTGGGGTACATTTTTGCTTTTTTAGTCTGTGATATATTGCCTTCTTATCTCCTTCCTCCCCCTCAAATTTTGTGGTTGTTGTCTCCAGTGATAACGTTCCACACTGAATGACACTGAATGAGTGATGTGTTCGAAGACTTTCATTGGTTTTTGTTCTTTTCAGGTGTGCTATCAAGTAAGGTTTGATTTTGGTTTTTTGTTGGTTGGTATTTTTTATCCCTGGTATTCAATTCAGCCTCGTTTTTTTGTTGGTTTATTTATTTGTGTTCTTCTTTGGATATTTTTTTTACATTTAAAAACAAACAAAAAAACAAAAATTGTTTTTGACCCATCCAGCGTTACGTTACACCTTTACAATTTCTGTCGTTTCTTGATTTTGACATTTCAAGGGCGGCTTGATTGCCGTTCTTGAAAACCATTTTTTTAAAAACCCCAACCCACTCATCCCACTTACTCATCCGGTGACTTTTGAGAAAGTTTTTGCTCAATGAGATGCTATCGGGTTTCGCAGTGTTGGGAAGTTTATGTTAATTATTTATCATGGTTTCCATATGAGAGAAAAGATTTGGGTGTCATAGTAAGAAGAGTAGCCAGTGGGCGGTAGGTGAGTGCTTCCGTTGGGTCTTACTTCTTCCTTCACTCTTTTACCTTATCTTTTATCTGCTCTTTCCTCTTAATTCACCTGAGATTACCGCATATGGTGGACAGGCTAACTTTCAATAAATCAAGTAGAGCGCCAAGTACTCTGTAAACTCGTTCCATGTCAAGGAGTGTCTTAGAAATTCTCAAAAGAAAGTTGTTGTCAATTTTCAAACTGCTCTGGGTTGAATGATAAAGTTCAAATGTGGCTGAATTACGTCATATTCATTAGCCTGTTTGTTTCTTGCCTGTCTCATTGCCAGAATCTCACATCTCCTCTGTCTCATCTTGTCTGTCTGTGTATTTGGAGGATGGTTTGTACATTAACTGTTATTCACCGCCCAATTTAGCATTAGAAAAAAAGAATTTAACAAATTTTATCATTAATTGTTTTCTTTGGATTCTCATCACTATTTTTCTTATCCCACCATTTTTTTTCTTCCTATTCTTTTCATTTTTCCATGTTATTTGCTGTTATTCACATTTTTCCCATTCATCAATTTTACATTCATTAATTTATTATTATCTCTGTATGTCACCTCTCCGTTCTCCCGCTTTCTGGAAGGATTACCCAATCTTCACGCATCCTCGAAATCAGGTGGAAATTAATCATTCGTTTTTCACTCATCTTTCTAAATGGTTTTTTTATGGTTTTTTCCCACAAACCCACCTGCACTAGTTTGCTCCCACTTTTTCTTTTACTTGGATTCTTTCCCATTTCCATCCCATCTTGTATTCACTACTGTCAGCCACTATAGGAGTTTAGGTGTCACCTCCAAAAGTACAGAGGAAATTTTCCCTCCTTGTAAAATAAAGGATGAATTTCCTCCCTTTATTTCATATCATGTCCTCTTCTTCCTCCTCCTCCTTCCATCTCAACCTCCCAAGATGAATTCACGTCCACACTTCATTCTAAATTCCAGAAAATTTTAAAAAAAAAAAATTTTTAAAAATTGGTCTTGTTTTAAAGATCAGAAAGACTATAATGTTTTTAACCCAAACATCAGAGATTTGATAAGTATAATACAGGAAGGTAGCAGGAACATCCACAGAGTGCTCGATGACAGAAATAGTCTATCAACAGACTTTGTAATGAAATCCGCTAAAAGGTATTACCTCAGGAATGATGAAGAGAACCTAGGTTAAGGTCACTTGGACAGCTACCACTGAAGTAGTCAATTTTCATTTTATGGTTTTAACCCGCGGTAAAAAAGAGAACTGTAATGGTTTTCCGCAAATGAAAGAAATTGAAAAAAAGTTTTTGTCTCAAAGTTAATTGAAAATGAAGCCATTACAAATCTGTAATAAGATGCTGTAGGACTAAAATAAAAAGAATGATTATAACCTTTCATTTTTTCCTCCCCTCTCGTGTGAATTCTGGGAATTCTGGGATAAGCTAGTTTTAAACAGTGTTTTAAATCATTACCATCCCTTTCTCTGCTTGTCTCAGCTAGTCAGAACGTATTGAACATCTTGCACCACTTTTTAAGAAAAACCTGATCCGCCATCTTCACACCTCAACTTTGGTCAAAATGTGATTGGTTTATGGCTCCCCCCCATTCCTCTTTCAAGTCAAGCCAAATTCTAAATTCTGATCTGTTTTAAGTAATGTCTATACCTATTATAACTAGCCTATACGTCTTTCTCAAGTATGGCCAATGGGCAAATCTACTTGGCGTTCCCTCTGTTGAAAGAATTTTATATGCGCTAGAGTTGTACCCGTCTGTATGTGTCTGTCATACTCAGCCGTTGTTTTGTCTCGAACCACAATGGTTTTGTGAAGATTTGTGAATGGCAAGTGTTCAGCTTCCTGTCTGTTTTCTATTTATTTCACTCTGTTCTGCTGTCTCCACGTGTCGTTAGCGTGATTTCTTCATTGTTTCTGGTCTCTCTATCATTGGCGTGTTGGTATTTGGCGTATCAGTATTATAATGTGTGTGATACGTTGTCGTTGTGGTCCAAACTGATTCATGAGTTCGTTGAGAATACGTTCACTCTCATGATCCTTCAACATCTAGCATTAAGGCTTTGCCACAACTGATAGACAGCCCTACAGAAGACGTCATTATGGGTAGCGATGTTTTATGACATATTTATATTTCATAGTAGGGTGTTGCCAACAGTGAATTACGTGGTTGATGAGAACTCTCTTCTCACTAACATTGAGTCAACTGCGATTCTACAGTGGTGGAAGTTTGGGGTCATGAGGGTCATATCACTGAGATCACCGCATGTAGTAGACTGGGTAAATTTCAATTAAACAAAGAGCTAGAGTAACACTGTGATGATGTACATGGACTTCTGCTGCACTTTTATTGACACATGGCTTCCAGTGTTACTGTGTCGTGGCGGGTTAGACGTTGAATGTCGTGCTTGTCTTCAATGAAAGACCATTATTATTATTATTATTATTATTATTATTATTGTAACATGTCCTGAATAATACATTGTCTGCTAAAAGATCTCATTGGATTATTGCTTTTGGCATTTAAACTTCTATTGCTTTGTTGCAATTATTATATTTATTTATTTCGTTGTCTACCGATGAGGATATGTGATCAGTGCCCCATTTCTACGTTGTTGTTGTTGTATAATATATTGTGCTATGGCTGGATGGTTTGTCTTGACTTTTTTTATCAGTTTGGCCGTCAATCGTTGTTTTGTAATGTAATTTTGTATAATTATATATATATATATATATATATATGTTATAAGCATCTTCATTATGCAGGAAACAGGTGGTCCATCCATGGTGTAGGATGAGGCTAGTATTGTTGTTATGACCATTTTGTGTTGTCAGTATTTGCTTCTTATCACCATTATGGATTCACGTTTGCATTTAAAAACAATTTTGAATTCTATTTTTCCGTCCCTTTTAAATGTATACAAAAATAACAAGTTTTACAATTTTTATAAATTTTACTTAGCTGTAAAAATAATGCCAAACCCCTTCCACTCAAAAGTTTGTGTCTATTTCCCCCTCATCATCGTTTTATTTTTGGCAGTGCTGTCAACACTTCCCTCCTCCTTTTCTCCTCCTCCCTTTTCTCCTCCTCCCTTTTCTCCTCCTCCCTTTTCTCCTCCTCCCTTTTCTCCTCCTCCCTTTTCTCTTCCTCCCTTTTCTCCTCCTCCCTTTTCTCCTCCCTTTTCTCCTCCTCCCTTTTCTCCTCCCTCTTTTCTTTCTAAGTTTGACATTGTTTGAAACCTTGTTCATGACCTTATCCTTTGGCACCACTACCATCATCAGGGTTCACTAAGGATTTTCGTTTGTTTTTTTTTTTTTTTTTTTACATGTACCTCCTTTTCATTTCCAAACACGCCCAATCCCTAGCACTCTAAAAATGATTCCAGGTATTCGTCATGGCTTGAGTTGTGATGTATTGATATTGATATTGGTTAATATTTAACACCATGTGTTATAAGCTCTTTGGCTTTTTCGTGCCTTGTCCATATTTGTCATTTTTTGTTTGTATATTTAATAAGGTGGCAGTGACTAAATTGAGATTTAAAAAATTATTTGTTCTGGCAAATGTCTATTTAACATTCCATTGTGTTGCTTTCTTTCTTTTTTTTTTTTTGGCTGAAAATGTAAGCTTGAAAAAGAACGCTGTTTTATATATTATTATTATTTTATTAAAAAATGTTTTGGTTAAGATAGAAATTTATTGGAAGTAGAATCAAGCTGTTTGAAGTCACTACAAAAGGTAACGAAAGACGGGATTCCAAACAAGTCAAAACGATTCCAAACGAGTCAAAACGATTCCAAACGAGTCAACATGATTCCAAACGAGTCAAAACTAAAGAACAGACACGCAATGGACAATTATTTAATTGAATTTAAAAGAAGAAAAAATAAATGAAGGAAAGAAGAATAAAAAAGGTGTTGAAATTAATTAGAGGAACCATCATATTAAAATGTGCCCCTCTTACATAGCCGCCTTTTTCTCAAGGTCTATAACTTTCAAGTTCTGTAAAATATTATGAATATTATTTATAACACAACCATATTACTCGTAGTTGAAATATATCCTATATTATCATCTCTATTTTACTATGAAATCATTACGTACAAATAGTGTTATATATAATTTTAAAAAAGAGAGGAAAAGAAAAACAAGAGAAGAAAAAGCGCGCAAGAGAAGGAAAGTTTCAAGCTAAAGAATTGATAAGAGCTTGGTTGTTGTACCATGGTACAAAGTAGGAGCATTAACATTTTTTTTGTTCTATGTAGCAAGATAATTATTACCACTCATTTCGTCTTCATTTTTAATTTGCGGCCTTTCCACCGTAAATAGATTATTCTAAGACTTTTTTGCATAGTCATTGATAACGTTTCCACACCTGTTTATTTATTTATTTATTTATTTATTTATTTATCCCCCAACATTTTTACACCCATAACTAAAAGTCTCTTCCACAGCCATAAAAAACACAATAACAAAACAAAACAGAAAAAAAACTCCCAAACAACTTCTGCCATTTAATTTGTTTGATAGGACATGAAATGACAAGATGTATCTGTTCACACTTCAAACAGAAAGAGAACAAGAATTATGTTTTGCTCTTTAGAGGAATTTCATCTTTGGTGTGATAAAATAATAACGGACGAAAGGAAGTTAAAATAATTTTGTATAGTATCATATCTAAGATTAAGACTGAACTTTTGTGGTTTATGCTTTTATTCTCAAGCAATGTAAAAAAGCTTTAATGTTGATTTGGACAAGGTGAGGACTGAGCTTATGACCAACTCAAAATGTCTTGTAGAATGCCATCAGTTTGTGATATCTAGTTGAAAGAACTGTTTGTTGACGAGTAACATGATTGCTGTCTCATTGCACAGTTTCTTTGTCACTGAAGTCTTTTTTCTGTTTTCTTGTTTTCTTTCTTCCTATAAATCTTTTTCTTTTTTCGTTTTCTGTCTTGTCTATTTCTTTCTCTCTTTTTTTGTTTTCTGTCTCGTCTATTTCTTTCTCTCTTTTTTTTGTTTTCTGTCTCGTCTATTTCTTTCTCTCTTTTTTTTGTTTTTGTTTTGTTATTCTCTTGCTTCCTGCACTTCTGTTCTTTTCTCATTTTCTTTCTCATGTTTTTCTTTCTTTCTTCCTATTCTTTCTTCTTATTCTCTTTCTTCCTGCACTTCTGTTCTTTTTTTCTTTCTCATCTTTTTCTTTCTTTCTTCTCATTTTTCTTTCTTTCTTCCTACAATTATTTCTTTCTTTTTCTCTTTCTTCCTCTGACCACTTTTCTGTTTCCCATTTTGTTCATCTTTCTTTTTCCATGCTTCAAAACACATTTATATGGCAATTCAGTCTCAACAAGGAACTCTTTCTCACGCATCCTCTCTCTTCCCTCTCCATACCAACACGTTTCTCCATCAATAATGTTGTTTATATTAAAATGTCCCAAGCATATTCTGATTCAATCTTTTCATGAAGAAGAAAAATATTCGTCCTCCATCATCCATCGGCCCACCCAGGTGTTATCAGCAAACTGTGTTCATCTCTGCCTAAGTTTTTCCCGCCTGCTTCCTCCAAGAAACCCCGTGGCCAAGAGGCACTTTATATGGCAATTCAGTCTCAAGGCCATTAACAGAATTCTTGATTACCTGTCGGAATCATAACGTTGTTGCTGCTGATCTTGGCTCTTGGTGTGTTTTGTTCTAGTTACCAATTGTTGCATCGAGCTAGAATCACATTTGAATTTGATGTTGTAAACAGTTTAAAACAAATAAATGTCCCGTAAGCATATTCCATTTAGTGTGAACCACTCAGATTTTGGTCTTCAAAGAAGAAAGTAGTGAACCACTGAGATAGATTAGTGGTCTTCAAAGACAGAAAGTAGTGAAACTCCATTAGTGGTCTACCATCGTAGCCCACCCAGGTAGATTATCTTCAAAGACAGACTGATGGTGGTCTTCAAAGACAGAAAGTCTGAACCACTGAGATAGATTAGTGGTCTTCTAGTGAACCACTGCTAGATTAGTGGTCTTCAAAGACAGAACCCGTGGAACAAGAGATAGATTAGTGTCCAAAGACAGAAAGTAGTGAACCACTCAGATAGATGTGGCCAAAGACAGAAAGTAGTGAACCACTCAATAGACCTGGTCAAGGCCATTAAGGTCAGAATTCATTGATTACCAAAGACTAGTGAACCATGATGTTGCTACAAAGACTTTAGTGAACCACTTGGTGATTTGTTCTACAAAGACAGAAAGTAGTGAACCACTCATTCTACAAAGTTGCCACTTAGTGGTCTAGGTAGTGAACCACTCAGAATCACATTTGAATTTGATGTTGTAAACAGTTTGAAACAAGATAGATTAGTGGTCTTCAAAGACTTTTAGTGTGAACCACTCAGATAGATTAGTGGTCTACAAAGACAGAAAGTAGTGAACCACTCAGATAGATTAGTGGTCTTCAAAGACAGAAAGTAGTGAACCACTGAGATAGATTAGTGGTCTTCAAAGACAGAAAGTAGTGAACCACTCAGATAGATTAGTGGTCTTCAAAGACAGAAAGTAGTGAACCACTGAGATAGATTAATGGTCTACAAAGACAGAAAGTAGTGAACCACTCAGATAGATTAGTGGTCTACAAAGACAGAAAGTAGTGAATCACTCAGATAGATCAATGGTCTACAAAGACAGAAAGTAGTGAACCACTCAGATAGATTAGTGGTCTACAAAGACAGAAAGTAGTGAATCACTCAGATAGATTAGTGGTCTACAAAGACAGAAAATAGTGAATCACTCAGATAGATTAGTGGTCTACAAAGACAGAAAATAGTGAATCACTCAGATAGATTAGTGGTCTACAAAGACAGAATATAGTGAATCACTTAGATAGATCAGTTGTCTACAAAGACAGAATATAGTTTGGTATGATGTGCCTTTTGCCTTAAGTCCAAACAAAAGGAAAAAAAGGAGAAGAAGGAGAAGGAGAAGCAACAAAGGGAAAGGAAAGCAACACAAACTAAAAGAAAAAGAAAAAACCCAAAACAAGTACATCCCCACAAAAGCAAAACAATAACAACAACAACAACAACAATCCCCAAATTAAAAAAATAAAACAAGAAAAAAATTATAAAAACAAGACAAAATGGAAGAACCCTCCAAACATGATGTCATTTTTATTTATTATCTTGATGTGCTGCTCTCTGTCAAAGCATTGATTTCTCCCTCTCTTACCTATGTGCCCAGGAACTGGACAAAAACTTCACAGATGAAAACCGTTACCATTGTGCCGAGGCAGCCAAGCCTCTCATTCATGCCGTGGATGAACTGACCACATTTGCCTCTAGTCCCGAGTTTGCCACCAAACCAGCCAAGATCAGTGCCCAGGTAAGGCTTTGTGGAGCAGGATTTTTCTTTGCATTTGCATAGTCAAGATCTAAATTACTTAGAGCCTTACCCTTGTAGGGATGAATGCGCCATAGAAATGTACATTTACATTATTATTATTATTATTATTATTATTATTATTATTATTATTATTATTGTTATTGTTGTTGTAATGAAATCCAGAGACATCATTCATGCCGTGTTCGCAAAACTCCTGCCACAGGTCCCCAGAAAGGTCAGCGATAAGTGGACTTTGTTGTTATTTACCATAAAGGGTTTGTTTTTTAATTTAGATTTGGAAAGGTTGACATTTTTCTGAATATTCCTTAGGGTTTTTGCATTTAAAAAAGTTCACGTCATTTTTGTATGTCTGAAATTCCTATAGTTATCACCTGACATTTCTTTGCCCACTTCTAAAAAAACCCTCCAAAGCCCCCAACGATTTTGGCAATTTATCATTTGTCTTTTTGTTTGTTTTTCAGGCACGGTTAGCACAGGAGCCAACCATCAACTCAGGAAAAGCTATGACGGAAGGTGCCTGTAACATGTTACAAGCCGCCAAGCAGTTGGCTGTCAACCCCAAAGACCCGCCCACGTATCAAATGTACTCTCACCACTCAAAGTCTGTGTCAGAAGCTATTAAAAACTGGTCTCCTCAATAAAGTAAGTAAATTCTGTCCTCTGTAATTGTGTACATTGTTCTGAGTCTCCAACACTAATGGTTCTTTTCTCCTTGTCCTTTTGGCTGTCTACCCATTTATGTACCTGTGTTCTCTCTCTCTCTCTCTCTCTCTCTCTCTCTCTCTCTCTCTCTCTCTCTCTCTCTCTCTCTCTCTCTCTCTCTCTCTCTCTCTCTCTCTCTCTCTCTCTCCCTCTCTCTCTCCCTCCCTCCCTCCCTCCCTCCCTCCCTCTGTCTCGGTCTCTGTCTCTCCCAAGCATAATAATCACCATAAGTATATCCATCTACAGCATGTTACCTTTATTGTCTCACCTTGCTCTCTTTGCCATAACCTTTTCACAGGGACAGCGCCCCAGGCCAGCATGAGTGTGACAGCGCCATAGAGCATCTCAATTCCACCATCCGGGAACTGGACCAGGCAGCGCTGGCAGCCATCAGTCAGAACTTAC
This sequence comes from Doris montereyensis, assembly GCA_037039925.1. Taxonomy (NCBI): domain Eukaryota; kingdom Metazoa; phylum Mollusca; class Gastropoda; order Nudibranchia; family Dorididae; genus Doris; species Doris montereyensis. Next base: position 101,557 of record JAXRKP010001109.1, on the reverse strand, counting down.
AGCCCCGAGATGAAAAGTCGCTCAAGGTAAGCGGAGGCATCATTGAAAAGACGTATTAGCTCAAAATTTCTGTTGAGCTGTCAACAGTGTGGCGCCGGTGGCCGAGTGGTTAGGCTGCTGGACTGGGAATCATGAGGTCTCAGGTTCAAATAAGCTGGGTCCGACGTTGTGTTCCTTGGGAAAGACACTTGACATCAATTTTCCTCACTCAGTCCAGTTGCAAATGGGTACAAGCACTAGCTTGGGAGAAGAAAAAAACTGCACCAGACTAGCATCCTGTCCAGGAGGTGATTATTATCATCTGTTTCGCTTCACGCTATTGAAACTGGGAAAAGCTCCAGCTCTATGGGCCGTAACGGCATTGAATGAGCTTTTCTACTTACTTTCAATTTTAACTTTTGACTAGTCAAAACAAAATCATTCAGCAACTTTTGATTTGTTTTAATGAAAGAGAAAGGTGAAAATTTAATTAAAAGAGAAAGCTGAACATGGATCTATGGTCGGTACCTCCACACAAGTGCAGGCTGACAACTTGACTTTGTGTATGCCCCCAGCACCCCAGCAGGCCATTTCATTCAAAATTCATATGGGGAGTGTACAGCAATACAGTTGTCTGTTAGGCTCTTTATGCTAGCATTCCAACAAGATCCATCTCTGCCTATAGGTAGGTACTCAGTTACCCCCTGATTCAGGGGAGGAAAGCAGAGTGGAATATCTTTCCTATCACTACAATGTCATGGGAAGGAGAGAAAAAGAAGGGGCTTTGAAGCTGTGTCATCGTGATTACAAACTCACAACAGTATTGATTACGTCAAATCACTTCTAATACAGTGAATATATCGTGATAAATAACTGATTAACAATCCCCCCCCCCCCTCTCCTTACTCCACTCACAAAGAGAACACAATGATTTTCCTGATTTCTAGTGCTGTGGTTTCCTTGTCTCAATGACTTATTTAATTTTCCACCTCATTTTTCCCCCAAACAGGCATACCAAGAACAGATGATCAACAGTGCCAGAGAGATCCTTGATCATATTGATGAGATACGACAGGCCGCCAAGGAAGAACCTCAGAATTTGGGACATCTGGTACGTTATCTCCCTAAGACAACTTAGAAAGTCTGTGAAATTAGTCTTGTCCCTATCCAACAACTCAGAAAGTCTGTCAAATTAGTCTTGTCCACATCCAGAAATTCTGTCAAATTAGTCTTTCCACATCCAGAAAATCTGTCAGTTTTGTCTTGATTAGTGTCCATGTCCAACCTCAGAAAGTCTGTCAAATAAGTGTGCATGTCCAACCTCAGAAAGTCTGTCAACTAACTCAGAAAGTCTGTCAAATGAGTGTCCATGTCCAACTACTCAGAAAGTGTCCATGTCCAACAACTCAGAAAGTCTGTCATATGAGTGTCCATGTCCAACCTCAGAAAGTCTGTCAAATGAGTGTCCATGTCCAACCTCAGAAAGTCTGTCAAATGAGTGTCCATGTCCAACCTCAGAAAGTCTGTCCATATCCAATTCTTTCCAATGAAATTTGCATTACTGGTGTTATTTCTCATTTTGATGTTTATTGAACTTAATGCTTGTTCATGCTTTGACGTCTGTCTGTCTGTCTGCCTGTCTGTCTGTCTGTCTGAATCCTTTCTCATAGTGGACTGTTGGTAAGTCCTATTTCCTTCCTTTCACTCTTTCACACACATCTTTCTTTCATCTTGCGGTTTCGTTTTAATTCACCCTGAGATAGCTACATATCCTAGTGGACGGGGAAATTTCGATGAAACAAATAAATAAGGAATACATGGTTTACATTTGTGTCTTTTTTCCACTTTAGGTGTCCATTGTGTCGCCTTACTTTGAACCTCTGGCAAGATCTGCCATTGGCACAGCCTCCAAAACCATGAACTCAAAAGAGCAGATGCACATTCTTGACCTCACCAAAACTGTGGCCGAATCAGCCTTGCAGTTCATGTATGCCAGCAAGGAAGGAGGCGGCAATCCCAAGGTACGTGAACAAACGAAAAATAATGGCATGAATATTTAAGCATTGATAGTTAGAAAGAAAAAGGCAAAAGCTAAAAAACCAAAAAGAGAAAGAAATGCCAAATGGACATCCGGAAAACCAAAAAAACTTCACAACAAAACAAAACAAGAAAAATGTAAAATACAAAAAGGACCCAGAAAGAGAGACCCCCCCCCCACCCCCCAAAAAACAAAGAAAAGACCATAGAAAAACATACCCTCAACTGTTAAAAGAAGTCTGTTCCTGGTCCCATGAGAAGTCATATTTCTTCAGTTCTTAAAAAGAATAGTCTTGGCAATAGAAAGGAAATTTGCTTCTTTGCAATATGTCAGTTTATTTTGACGTATAGAAGTTGTAAAAGACGCCTAAAAAGAGTTTTCAATTCCTTCTTTTCCTTCCAGGCTACCCACACACACGGTCCCATTGACAATGCAGCTGATGACATGAAGGACGTACTCAAGACCTTCTTCAGAAGATGGAAGAGGCAGCTTCCCAGTCAGGTGTTGTCAACAGCATGATTGACACCATCACCAAGTCCATGGCCAGGGTCAGTTGGTATTCTCTGTCTTTCTGTCTGTCTCTCTTGTCTTTGTCTCTCTGTCTCTCTCTGTCTCTCTCTCTGTCTCACTCTCTCTATCTCTCTCTCTCTTTCTCTCTCTTTGTCTCTATCTCTGTCTCTTTTGCTCTGTCTCTCTGCCGGTCTCTCTGTCTGTCTGTTTCTCTCTCTCTCTCCCTCTCTCCCTCTCTCTCTCTCTCTCTCTCTCTCTCTCTCTCTCTCTCTCTCTCTCTCTCTCTCTCTCTCTCTCTCTCTCTCTCTCTCTCTCTCTCTCTCTCTTCTCTCCTCCCTCCCTCCCTCCCTCCTCTCTCTCTCTCTCTCTCTCTCTCTCTCTCTCTCTCTCTCTCTCTCTCTCTCTCTCTCCCTCTCCCTCCCTCCTCTCTCCCTCCCTCCCTCCCTCCCTCCCTCCCTCCCTCCCTCCCTCCTCCCTCCCTCCCTCCCTCCCCTCCCTCCCTCCCTCCCTCCCTCCCTCTCTTCTCTCTCTGTTTGTCTGTCTCTCTCTTTTTCTCTCTGTCTGTCTGTCTGTCTGTCTTTCTCTCTGTGTCTGTCTGTCTGTCTGTCTCTCTCTCTCTCTCTATGTCTCCCTCTGTCTCTCTCTCCCTCTCTCCCTCCCTCCCTCTCCCCCCTCCCTCCCTCCCTTCCCCCTCTCTCTCTCTCTCTCTCTCTCTCTCTCTCTCTCTCTCTCTCTCTCTCTCTCTCTCTCTCTCTCCCTCTCTCCTCCCTCCCTCCCTCCCTCCCACCCTCCTCCCTCCCTCTCTCTCTCTCTAACCTCGCAGTTTTCTCTTTTAAAAAAATTATAGATTTAACATATATAGAACCATATATAGTTCTTAAGATACACAATATGGTTTTGTTTTTTTTAATAGGAAAAAAATTCTCATTGAGTCATTTACGATTATCACTAGTTTGGAAACTTACAACAATTTGTTTTCAATTACTTTTGTCTCTTCTCCTTGCTTATATTTCCTTGTCAAATGATAATTATGTTTCACTTTCATCATGTTTTGAATGAAACTGCTTTCCACAGACTGATGAACAACAGACTGACCACCGCATGTCCATAGTAGAGCATCTGTCCTATGTTGACCACCAGACAAATATGGTCAGACTTGCTAAACAAATTGCCCGCACAGCACAAGATATGGTAAGTGTGTGTGTGAACCAACTCTTGTGGGAAAAAAGGCGGGAGGGAGGGGGAGGGTGGGAGGGGGTGGATATTGGTCCAAAGGGAAGGTGTCTGCTTCTCACCCAGAAGATAGAGAGTTTGTGCCCTTACAGGTTGAAACTTTTTCTCGGGTTTTTCGAGTTTAATGAAAATTGATGGATAGAGAATGAATGATTTATGATATTTGATGTATTGTATTAATTTGCAGTCGGAAAATGTGATGACAGAAGTATAATTTCCTTGAAAGAATTAATAAAGATAATTGAATTGAATTGAAATTGAATTGAAATAGTCATGCTCATACTATTGTTTTGTTTGTTTGTTTTCAAACCTTCCCATGCGTTGTTGTTGTAGCTCCTACTTCTTTCCTTTCACCCTTTGACATATAAATCTTTCGTCTTGCCGTTTCTTTTAATTCACCCTGAGATCACCGCATATGGTTGACAGGGGGAAATTTCATGAAACAATGTCATACATGATACCCTTTGTCTTTTTCAGATTGGCAAATCTGCCTTTCAATGTTGGACAGCTTGGAGTCATGGCCAATCAACTGACTCGTGACTACGCTGCCCTTGCCAGTGCTTCCACAGGGGCATCTGCCGCTGCCAATAATACCGAGGTAACATCTGGGCTACTGTCTGCAATGAGAAATTACAGAAATAGCGATAATTTATCAGAAAATAGCCATCATTTTTAAGGGGGGTTGGGAATTTATTTACTTTTTTTTTTAGGGGGTGGAAACATATATACAAGCAAATGATTTTCATTTTTAAGGGAGCAGGAACGCATTTGGTATTTTTGATAGGGTGAAAAATGTATATATGTTTAGATGCCTATGGCATATGTCCAAATTTACATATTTCAGTGATTGTGTATTGGAGTCAGATATGCTGTACTTGACTCGATATGAGAATAAGAAAGGGAGAAAGAGAGACATTTCATGAGCAGTGATTTTATTTTAGATTACTGTATATCTTATCATTGTGTCTTTTGAAACTTGCCAACCAAATCATTTTTATTTTTTATTTTTATTCTGGATTTCATATTCATCATTTATCGAAGTGAGAGAAGCTCCAAATTGTGAATGTTTCATGTTTTAAATTATTTTATTTTTATGTCTATTGAAGGTTGGTAATCGCATCCGTAGCACCGTGCAAGACCTAGGCAAGTCATGTGTTGAGCTAGTCCAGGATGCCGGGAACCTTCAGGCCAACCCTAGCGACCAGTTCACCCGCAAAGAGCTTGGGGATCATGCTCGCAATGTTAATGAGAAGGTAAGCCACGTTGTACATTACTTGGTATCATTACTCCTTCCTTTTTTATATAGTAATAATAATGATGATAATAATAATAATAATGATGATAATAATATTGAAGCGTTAAATCTCATTGAAACAAGCTCTAGATGCTTTCTTGACATGGCAATAAGAAATTGTTTTAAGCAGTGATAAGTTACTGTAATGGATACAAATTTACACTAAGAAACGATTTAAAGACAAATAGAAACAAAAGATAAAGGATTAATGTCTACATTTGAGAAAACCATAAATGTGTGTGTGTGTGTGTGTGTGTCCAGAGGGAAGGTGTCTGCCTCTCAACCAGAAGACCGAGTGTTTGTGTCTTTACAGCTTGAAACATTTTCGTATAAAAGTATGTTAACTATGAGTGAAAAGAAAAGTTTTAATTCCTCTTTCACATTGTCAAGATGACGCGATTTTCTCAGGTTCCGTGGCAGGTCATTTCAAACAGTTGAAGCGTAGTGCGAAAAGCAATAGTTCTCCATCTCAAGCTTATATTCTAGGAAAACTAAGTTGTGTTTTGTCACTAGGAGTTTCTAAATTGCAAACAAAACTTTTAAATGGCACAGAAAAGACTGTCAAGTTATATGTTTTTCTTGATTTGTTTGTTTTTTGTGTTTGCTTTTTGCAGGTGTCGTATGTTCTTGCCGCCCTCCAAGCAGGTTCTAGAGGAACCCAGGCTTGTATAAATGCTGCCAGCACTGTCAGCGGCATCATTGGTGACCTTGACACCACCATCATGTTTGCGTCTGCCGGAACCCTTAACGACGAAGGAGCTGAGTCTTTCGCTGATCAGAGGTGAGACATGACTGCTGTGCATTTCTCTTGTTGCCTTTTTTAAATTTGAATCTGATACGATGTAGAGAACGACATTTGGGATGTAGTCCAAGGCTGTAGTAGCACCCTTAAAACTTCGAATCTCCTAGAAAGGACATCTCTCCTCAAATCTCCTACTTTTTGTATTTTTTGCTCTTAAAAACTCCTAGAATTTCAACCCATCAGGAGCTCAGCCTATTAAGACATCAGGTCTGATGTTGAATCTTACTTCTACATCTAAATTTTCATTTTACAAAAAAAGAAAAAGCTTCCAAAACACAGTGATTCTGTATCAGTGTCTGAGTGATACGTTTGATCTGTCAACTGGAAGATGTTTTTTTGTGTAGAAAAAATAGGGATGCTTTTTTCTGAGAATGTCCTAAAATGTTGGGATTGCTGAGTTCTTTTGGCCCTAATCTTTTCCTTTAAGTGTGTTCGCATTTGAAGACCAGGCAGAAAATGGAATCATGTCTTAAATAAACAAGAAGATAAAAAGGAGATCCAACATTTCAATATTAAGTCGGTGAAAGTTGAATTTTATTGCAGATGAAGTAAAATTTAGCTGCTTGTGTGTTTTCCATTGTAGTATGGGATTTCTTTTATTTTTTAAAGATCAAAATATAAAGATGGATTTATGGTCTGTTGTATCTCTCTCCACACAATCACAAGCTCACCAACTGTACATGATTTGTACCTTGGCAGGCCATTTCATTCAAAGTTCTTCTTAACTCCTGGGGAGCCGCCTGTTAGGTGCTTCTTTTTAACACTCTGACACAATTTCTCACTGCCTATAGTTCACACCTGAGTCAAGTGAGGAAAACAAAGTGAAGGTACATTTCTACAAGCACAATGTCATAAAAAGAACAAACCAAGCTTGGGTCGGTCAGAGTTTTAAACCAGTGTTGTCGCCGTGATCACAAATTCCCCCAAAACTTCCTGTTTTGCTGTCACAATGCCTCATGACTACTTTCAGTACATTCTTGACTTTGCGTGTGTGTGTGTGTGTGTCTTCCAGAGAGAACATCCTGAAGACGGCCAAGGCCCTGGTAGAAGACACCAAGACCTTGGTGGCAGGTGCAGCCTCCAACCAGGAACAGCTGGCCTCTGCTGCCCAGTCGCCGTCAAGACCATCACCCGCCTGGCGGACGTCGTCAAACTGGGTGCCGCCTCCTTGGGGTCGGAACAGCCGGAAGCTCAGGTGAGCTCTTTCAGATTTTAACTCTCACTTTTAAACTCGGCCATGACGCCAATATGATCAGTAGGACTTTCGATACACTTTAGGGTTAACAGCGATACTACTTACTACTGCTACTACTACTACTACTACTACTACTACTACTACTACTACTACTACTACTACTACTACTGCTACTACTACTACTACTACTACTGCTACTGCTACTACTACTACTACTACTACTACTACTACTACTACTACTACTACTACTACTGCTGCTACTACTACTGCTACTACTGCTACTGCTACTACTACTGCTATTGCTACTGCTACTATGAAAATAAAATTTCTCTTCCCTCTGGCATCCTAATCACCAGGCCTCAATGGTAGTCAAGACTCCTGTTCAGGAGATGATTATTATTACCTGTGCCGCTTCATGCTATTAAAACCAGGGTAAGCTCTGGCTCTATAGGCCGTAACGGCCTTGAGGGAACTTTAGTTACTTTACTATCTTCCTATTTGCATTATTGTTGAAAGTGATGGGTGTTTCAAACTGACAATGACAACAATGAAAAGACCTGGTAATCCTGTTTTTTCCCCCAGGTCTTACTAATCAACGCAGTGAAAGACGTGGCCTCGGCTCTCTCAGATCTCATCAGTGCGACCAAGAACGCGTCTGGCAAGAACGTCAGTGACCCTGCCATGCTAACGCTGAAAGACTCTGCTAAGGTAGGGAGGTCACCACCAAAATGTAGCCCGTTATCTGTCTCTCGTTTTTTCCCCCTTCACCTGGCTCCCACCCCCACTCCTCGTGTTTAAATTTCCTTTTGTTTCTGTGATGTGTCATTCTCAAGCTTAAAACAAACAGCAAGTAAGACAAGGGGCATGTCTAAAGTCATGAATAATGACGTGAAATAGATGTTGAAGCCCCATTGGAACAAAGGCAGGGCAAAACACAAAGGAGTAGACTTATAGGCACCAAACAGAATCGATCCATCAACCTATGTTGGCACCCATCACCTCGCCATCAGAACAGAGCGCAGTACCAATCATGCTAACTACGTGATAGCTACCGAGGCAGATGTTGCTGGTTTGATTCTGTCTGGTGTCCACAACCATTTTTTTTTCTGTCTATTTTTTAAAATTATTTGTCTGGTCTTTGTTCCTACAGGGCTTCAACATGTATTTCCTTGTCCACGTGTGCTTATTATAAATTTGTTTGTAAAATTTTACACAACGGAAAGTTCCGTCTCTGAGGCTTAAGAAAGACAGGACAAAATCATCTTATTTTTGGTGTAATAACATGATTACAAAAAATGAGCTGTCATCCATCTCTTTTTGGTCTTTACTTTTATTCCATCATCTCTGTTCCCAAATCTTGCTTGTCTCTATGAGTAACAAATTACCTATGTTGTATTGATGATAACAAAAAAATCAACTCTATTATGAGATACGTATTTGCATCAAAGTGAAACATCAAACCTGTTGTTGATTGAACATCAAAATGTTTCTATTGGCCTATATTTATATTTGACTTCTTATTCTCAATTATCAAATTCTAAATTCATCATTTTTAAAAAGTTTTTTAATCTGTATTTCCATATTATGTGTAACAGTCATCATCTGTATTATGTCATGACCTATAACCCAGCTACTCAACACCCTCTCTGTGTTCCTGTTGTCAATACAAATCAATCTTATCATTCCATATATTTTGTTTTGCAAAATAGTTATTATGAGTATCTGAAAAGATATTTCCCAACGAGACCTCAACCAATCTCCTCACTCAAATTGTTAGATAGAAAAATGATATTATTTGTTTTACTTTCATTTTCTTTGTATTTCGTTTACGGCCACCCAATTATGAATATTAACGGATGACTCATGTTGAAAGTGTGGACAGGAAAGGAAGGTTTTATATGAGGGCAGGATTTTCTAGTTGCCATATTAAAATTTCGTATAGTAACCAAATACATATATATATATATACAGATATGTGTGTGTATGTGTTATATAGGCTATTTTCAAAGGAATATTAAATTGGACGTAATCACAAACGAAATTAATTCATGTATTTAAAAACATAAAAACAAAACCCAAACCTTGTAGTACTTGTAAGTCAAAAGTTCAGAGGTCACAGGGGTGGCAAGGGGGGGGCAGTGTTAGCAAGTAGGAGGGAAGGGCATGACTGAAATCTAACCTTTAACCCCTGGAAATGTGTGTGTGTGTGTCTGTGTGACTCAATAGTTTTTGTTGTATTGGCACCTCTTGCATTGTAACACACTTGTGTTGGTCAGGCTCAGCAAGTAAAATGGCCAATGAGTGCATCTTGAGTGTGCGCTGTGTTTTGCTTGATATTGATGCACGACACTCACTCTGATTCCTGATACAAAAAGAGAGACACTGAACACTTTGTGTGTCATGTTTTTGGAAAAGTCGTGTTTGCTGTGGTTTCGTAAAGTCATTGATAGAAAGAGGCATACTTTTAAGAAACTTTTGATATTTGGATAGTTGGAGGGTCATTGAGAGTGCTTGTCGTCTTCTTCTGTCATTTTCTTTGTATAAATTTAGTGTGTGAGAGAGAGAGAGAGAGAGAAAGAAAGGGGAGATTATCACTTTGAGCAATCTTCCCATTAAATCAAGCACAGAAACGGCAACTATTTGGTTTGGAGCATTATTGTCTTCTTTTTAAAGGAGAGGGCCACTAAGATAGAATTAAAGGTCAAAGGGCTCGTAAACTTTTATTAAACAGTAAAGGGCTCATAGTAAGATTAAAACAAAATGGATTTCTATCCCTATAGAATACAAAAAATAATATCATTGCTGTGGCTGTGGCGATACACTGGCTATGAGAATTGTTTCCAATGTGCAAGTACAGATATATGTTGTTGTCCTTCCCAGTTTTGTACAGGGATAGTAGAACTTGGGATTGGGACAATTTTCATCAGACTTGTTTAGTTTTCAGACAATAACTGTACATTGGGGATTGTGTCATTCATGTTTCTTTCATGCCGTTATTGCCCAAAACCATGGCTCTGTCTTGCATCTTGAACGCCTGATGAAATGAAAAATATTAAAAATTCATTGTTGTAGAATACGAAGTGGAACCAACTTCCTTTGAAGCATAAAAGCTCTACCGTGATGCATGGTTTGTGTGCATGGCCAGCTAGACCCATCTTCACCCCCTACCCCCTGCCCCTCCCCCTATTCTTCCTTACTGTTTGTGCTCCAAAAATCTTTCCTTAGTGAGAGCCTTGCTAGAAACATGGACGTGTTTTAATGTTAAATATCAGTTTCAACTACGGGCCATGCTCACGTTAGGACAATTTTCTTCTTTTCTTTTTTTTTCTTTTGGTGTGTGTTGGGTAAGGTTGTTTTTTTTTATGTCAAGGATTTGAGAGGAAAATGGCTTTGGGTCGAGAGGGAAAACGATAGCTAGGATAAAAATTATAGACGATCGTTCATTTTCATTTTTTAAAATGTAACTGTAAACAAAAAGTAAGTGATAGTAGTGAGTGAACAGAACAAAAAGATTTCCCCCGCCCCCTCAAGGTTTGTTTTGTTCACTCACTTCCTGTCCTGCCCTCAGATACAACCATAGCCTTCCTTCCTCCCTCTCATGGTTTCATCCTCATTATCTGTCACCACCTCGCTTTTCTGCCGCAACCCGATAACCCCGTGAGACGTGAATCGCCATTAACTAGGAGTGAAAAAGTCAAGCTGTTAGTTAAATCTTCCTTCTCAGGTCTTCTCAGATGCTATAAATTGCACCTGTAGTAGCTTTTAATGCATATCGTCGTCTGCATGACATACCGTTCTATTTCCAAAATCCAGGTTAACGAGAAATGTCGATTTAAGATTTAAATGCATTTAAAATCCTCATTTGTCTCTCAATTTTTAATAACAATAAGCCATTATTCGTTTAAAGGGCTACTGCAGATATATACTTTTTTATTTGTTTTGAATTGCTGAAAAACGTTATGGAGAGAAGGATTTTTTAATTTAAAGCCTGTAGAACGGCATGTCATGCAAGAGATGATTTGTCAGCTACGGTTGTGTTCTTTGCATATCAATGGCTCAGTGGTACATTTGTCCCAACTACACATAAATTAATTTTGAGTTGCAACAAGGCTGGAAAAAAGAGAATTTGAAATTTGGACAAAATGCAAGTGAAAGTTGGGAGTAAACGAGACTGAATTTGGTCACTCTTTAGTGTAAGACAGAGTGGCCGAGTGGTTAGGCTGCCCGACTGGGGAGCATGAGGTCCCGGGTTCAAATCCTGGCAAAGCCAGACCCGACGTCTTGTTCCTCGGGAAAGACATTTAACATGCATTTATCCCACTTGATCCAGGTGCAAATAGGTACAAGCGCTAGCTTTGGAAAAAAACTCTGCGTCAGACTAGCGTCCTGTCAAGGAGGTGATTATTATTACCTGTTCCGCTACTCGTTATAGAAACTGGGATAATCTCCGGCTGTACGGGCCGTAATGGCCTTGAAGGAACTTCACTTAGTGTGAGACAAAGCAATTGACGACTGTGAATCTGATCAATGATTCTAACTCCAAAGTTGTTCAAATTATGTGTAGTTAAAGACATTGTAATTCTGAGTCACGATATGTCACGGTATGCTGCGACTTCCTGTTGGGTCACAGCGACCATCACACACCTTGCCTGCATTTACTACCACTACTCTTTAGTTATACATAGAAATCAGTCCGCGACGATATAGCCTTTTAGTAGCTGAGTTCTCCTTTTGATACTTGACCCACGTACAAGACGGAGGACGGCAAATGACCCTGTGGCGGCTCCCATCTTCTGGTAAGTGTCACGTTCCATATCAACTGTTTGAAATAAAAAACAACAGTGTGTTGTTGATTGGGGTTGTTTTTTGTTTCTTTTTTAACAGAAAGAAATTAGTTATAGTAAACTCGTTCAATTTGAAAAGGCAGCATCATTGATGGGGAAGGAGACAAGATACATAATACCTAAATCCTCGAAATAAAACAAGTCGTAAAAAATGGAATCAGAAAGCAAAGAAATGGACAACCACGCAACAGCCTTGGTTGTGAACAGTGGAAGTGTTTAGCCTAGTTTTGTGCAGGCCACATCTGAATAATTTAATTGAAAGGTCACAGTATGTGGATAATGAAGCTGGGTTTTGAGCAAAATTGTAGATAATCATTATTATAATATTGTTATATATTTTTCCATTATTTTTATTAGTAGTATTGTTATTATCATTAGTTTTATTATTATTCATTTTTGGGGCTAATTTTGTAAATATTTATTATTATTATTATTTATTATTATTATTATTATTATTATTATTATTATTATTATTATTATTAGTATTAGTATTATTATTATTATTATTATTATTATTATTATTATTATTATTATTATTATTATTATTATTATTATTTTATTTATTTATTAATTTTTTTATTTATTTATTTATTTATGTATATATTTTTATTTTTTATTTTTATTATTATATATAATTTTTAAAAATTATCGTATTACCATGAGTTTTACTGTAATTGCTGCTATTACAGTACTGACTTAAGATAAGAGTTGTTAAGGACTTAAAATATTATACGGATATGTTTGTGAGCATGAGGACAGCCTTAGAAGCCATTGCGGCAACTTGCATTTTCTATAGATATCGTCTTACATACATTTCCAAAGTCATTCATTGCATTGTCTCGACTTTATTTTCACCCTCACTTGCCTTATACCGGGGGACTTCAATTATAGTATGAATTATGATGCATAAAAGGCGTTTGTGATATTTTTCAGATTGTTTAATTTTAATTTTTAGATTGGTTTTGGTTTCATTTTTTTCCCTTTCTTTCTTTCCTCCTATCTGCCCCCAATCTTCCCTGGCTCTGTCAATTTCCTGCTACAATTTCAGTAGAAACTAACACACAAGATGGGCCTGTTATCGTACAAACATTAACCTGTGAAATTTATGTACTCACCACTAACACTTCCTTTTTTCTATCTTCCGTTTTCCCGTTTCTCCTTATCCGTCCTACTGTAGTCTTTGTCCTCTAAAAGATTTCCTCCTGATAACGCTTTCTCTTCCTCTTCAAGTCTCTTCCTCTTCACATCCTTTCCTCTTCAAGTCTCTTCCTTTTCACGTCTCGAGTCAATTCATGGTGTCCACATCTCTGCTCTCACATGTGGAGCATGTCTTGCCTTTAAATCTCTCTTTCACTCTTGTGCTTTTCAATCTCCACTTATTAAGTCGAAATGTCACCGGTTGGTCCCTTTTCTTCATGTCATCTTCATGGTTTTATTGGCGCGCAGTGTGCGGGCACTGCTACTAGGTTCTACTTCTTGTCTTTTCATTGATTCACCTATCGTTCATTCATCTCTCTGTGTCACCCTGAGATTACCACATATGGTGCACATGGTAAATTTCAATGAAACAAACAAAAATCCATGTAATTTTTGGTTGTTCTATATCTTTGTCGTTAATCTGCATTTATATTTTTCTGTTATAATATCTTCTTGTACTATAATTTTCCTAAACTTATTTGGTGTCTACCCAAAATATTATGTATGTCTGCCTTCTTATTGTTTGCCCCAACTTCACCCACAGATCACCTATGACTGATGGTGTTAATTTCCTTTAATCGACCAATCAATCGATGTTTGTATCTGTCTCCTTCATATTATTTCCCCAAGTTGTTTGTACTGCTTAGGACTACTTCCTTTCAGATCTTTTTGATCTAGACTTGTATTGATTCGTTGTTGTCTTTTTGCCTTTGTTTTTTTCTACTCCTTCGTTTTCATGGTCACGTATTGTTCTTGTCTTTGCCTAATGTTTCCCTTCTGCCTTTATTCAGACGCCTTCGTTCTCTTCTTTGTATGTATATAAGGAAATATTTTGTCTTTTTTTTTCACTTTGTCTTCCTCCAACCTCTTATTTTGCCTTTTTCTTTTTCTTTTTTTAGTCTTATACTGTCGTCACAAGCATTTATTTCACATTCTTTGATAGTCTAAGATCTGGATCTATTTGACTTATTCAACTCTCCAGCATCCTGTCATCAATTGATGTGTGCCTTCCCTTCTACATACTCTTTGTTTGCTATCTTGTCTGTCCCACTTGTCTGTCTCTAGTTCTTCAATGATATGTCCTCTCTCTCAGTCTCTCCCCTTCTCTCTCTCTATCTCTCTCTATCTCTCTCTCTCTCTGTCTCTCTCTCTCTGTCTCTCTCTCTCTCTCTCTCTCTCTCTCTCTCTCTCTCTCTCTCTCTCTCTCTCTCTCTCTCTCTCTCTCTCTCTCTCTCTCTCTCTCTCTCTCCCTCCCTCCCTCTCTCTCTCTCTCTCTCTCTCTCTCTCTCTCTCTCTCTCTCTCTCTCTCTCTCTCTCTCTCTCTCTCTCTCTCTTTCTCTCTCTCTTTCTGTGTCTCTGTGTCTGTTTCTCTGTCTCTCTGTGTCTCTGCCTCTGTCTGTCTGTCTGTCTGTCTGTCTGTCTGTCTGTCTGTCTGTGTGTCTGTCTGTCTGTCTGTCTGTCTGTCTGTCTGTCTGTGTCTGTCTGTCTGTCTGTCTGTCTCTCTCTCTCTCTCTCTCTCTCTCTCTCTCTCTCTCTCTCTCTCTCTCTCTCTCTCTCTCTCTCTCTCTCTCTCTCTTCTCTGTCCCTCTCTCTCCCTTCATTTTCTTTCTCTGTCCCTCTCTCCCTCCCTTTCATTTTCTCTCCCCTTCCCCCCGCTCTCTCTGTCTGCCTGTCTCTCTATCTCTCCCCCCTCTCTCTCTAATGAGTAATGTTGTCATGCGGCCAGCATGAGTAATCAGTTGTGTTGTTGACTCCACCCGTTTCCTAGTGTAACTATTTCTACTACTACCACTACTACTACTACTACTACTACTACCACCACTACTACTACTACCATCACCGATATTAATCAGTGGAGGACAAACACCCATAATAGCCTACCAAATGATTGTAATGACATAAAAAACATATATATATATACATATATACATTGTGTATATATTATGTAGGTTTATACATAGGTGGTGATAGGAAGTGTCACTATAAAACTTTATTTCTGTCGTCCGTTTCTTTCTAATTCAATCCATTTTGGTAAGAGTTCAAAGTATCAATTATAGTTTTCCTCTGGGTTATTTTTGGGGTTGTTTTTTTTTAAGAACTGCTGAGAAGTAAAATTTGCTTGTATCAGAGTGATGAGCTTGATGATAGTTTGTAGTATTGTCGGTTTAGATTTGAAATACGGAAAGTGGCCAAAAGTTTAGAGTAAACAGCAAAACAAAAATTATAAAAACATAACAAAGATAGTTTCATCACAAAATTTGAATGATGTTGATATCATGTCGATATCATGTTGGTATCATGTTGGTGTCATGTTGGTATCATGATGGTATCATTGAATGAAGTGATGTATGCCTCAATCAATGGGTTTAAAAATAATGTTATTTCAATGCAATTTAAAAAAAAGCCCAACTTTAAAGCTAAATGATTTGGATGCAAAACACAATTACCTTACAATCAACTCACTCTTACTTTCTGTCTTTGCCTCAACGTCCTGTGCCCGTCTCCTTTTCCCCGCCAATCCTCCATCAGCGCTATGGACACCAACGATTCAACGCTGCAGAGGTCAGATTCCTTTGTGCCATGCCTGCAACCACCTAGAAACCAAGGATCGACTCTTATTGGATTAGGATATATAACATGGATTTCAATATGCCTTTCAGCAACAGACACATGTCTTTTTATGCACATTATGTTTATATAAATTATTATCATTATTATTGTTATTATTATTATTGTATGTCCGTCCAATTGTGCCCATTGCGAGAATGTTTTTTATTTGTAGCTATTTTCGAGTTTCGACCATTTTTCTATTTCGATGAGACCAAAAATTGCCCGCAAGCTGCGCTGTTTCACAGATCAAGACTTGATTTCAGAAAGAGTTTTTATACGAGATGTTTTTAGCATCACAATTTTGATTGTTCTGCCATGACACGCTTACTGATTCTTTTGTTATCGGTTCTTCCAGCTATTAATATTTTCTCTTGATCTGCGTATTGGACATTTAGTTTCTTCCTTTCTCATCTTTTCTCATCTTTTAGTAAAATGTTGTATACAGCATAGGTGCCCTCTTCTCCGCTATATAGCAATAGCAACATTCCGCTATTTTGCCTCCCCATACTGTCCTGATTATTAATCTCATAAAGTTATCTTTTGTCTTTGAAGGAAGTTTTCACTAACCCCGTTCTGCTCCTGTGTTGTGGTGGTTTTTTCCGCAAAAATTTTCAGCTGTTTTGGATAATGGCCGGTGGCACTTATGATACGAGGTCAACATTACTGAAATGTTTAAATACAATTGTGTATTGCTAGAGCCGAGGCTTTGGAAATTAGCCTCATGCACTTCATCAATTTTGATACCGCGCAGCAGTGATTATTCTGTACAGGCCAGAATTATTCTTTCTCCTTCAGAGATTTCTCTTCACGCTATATAGAAGTTTGATTTTAACTCTTAGTTTGTGATACATGAAA
>JAXRKP010001109.1:60000-80000 GCA_037039925.1 Doris montereyensis | reverse complement strand
ATATTGCGGACAGGTTAAAATTTCAATCAAAGTATGAGAATAATAATTTATTTATAGTAAAAATGTGCTGTATTTCATGTTGTATTGAAGATATTGTAACACCAAAACAATGTGCCACTTTTCTATCTTATCTTATCTCTTGTGTTAAAAATGGAGAAAGCCCCAACTTCCATGTTTTTGCTTAGTTTGTTTCACTGACATGTCATGCCATGCCACCTCTCTTTGTCCAGGCTTTTGACCAGACTGATGACATCCCCAAGAAAGCAACGGCAGAGGATCTGATTCGCTTTGCCAAACCCATCACCTCGGCCACCGCCAAGGCTGTCGCAGCTGGCAACTCTTGTCGCCAGGAAGACATTATCGGTGCGGCCAACATTGGACGTAGGAAGCTATCTTTGACTTGCTCAGCGTGACTAAGGTATCCTTGACATTGAGCAACATTTTTGTGATCCCAGATTCCTAGATCACTACGATTTCATAACTTTGATAACTTCCCAGATCACTACGATTTCATAACTTTGCCAGATTCATTTGAATAGAAATAATCTACCGTTTCAATTATTACTGTAGACCTCGTACCTGACTCAAAGTAATAAGATCAAGGAGCCGTCTTTCTCTCAATCCATCTTTTACAATTTCGTTTCTAGGGTGCTGAAGCCAGCCGAGACTCACGAAATCCGCCAGCGAAACCATCAATGCTGGAAGAGATGCTTCAATGTCGTACAAGAGCTTTGGAATGTGTCATGCAGGTAAATCTTCTTCACCAAATACATTGAAAACATTGAAAGCACTGAATAGATAAATAAAATCCTTACAGCCTTAATATTAGAACTTTCAAAGGGAAAAGCAAAAGTTGAAATAAGTTGGTTTTTTTTTCCTTTCCCTTGACTGCTACACAATCGCTTGATACTGTTACAATGTGGCTTGACACTGTTAGGCAAGGGTTATCTGGTAAACTCTGGCATCATCTGAGTCACTCTATGCCAGAAAAGGGGATAAGCACCACCTCAGAATAATGGGAATGATGTGCTGACATGCTGACATGCCTCACGAGTTCACCTGGTTTTCTATAATCGTCTTATCAGGTGGCTCAGAAACCAACACGAAGGCAGACAGAATCTGGCGGTGATATCAAGGAAAGTGGCCAACGCTGTGACAGAGCTGGTCCAGTCTGCCGAAGCCATCAAAGGTAACCTTGACCTTTCTCTCTCTAGTCATATCCCATTGTCATATATCATTTTATTATAATATCCATATATCTCATACATATATCATCTATTATCATTTTTATTTTAAATCAATTATTTATTTTCACTAACATTTCTTGTTTTTCACTTGTTTTAGTCGTTTTTGTGTGTTTTTTTTAATTGGGCACAATGGGTTATTGGTAGGTCCTACTTCTTCCTTCCATTCTTTTACTTATCCTTTCATCTTGCTGTTTCCTCTTAATTCACCCTGAGATATGGGGAGTTTGACAGGATGAATGCCAATTAGATTGAACAGACAAATATTGGTGGGGGTACAGGAAAGCAAATTTGAATCTGTACCTGACTGGCTTAGCCAGATGTCATGTGACTCTGTACCCAATGCTGAATTTATGGTGACCTATTCTGTAAGAAACATTGGGTGTTCTCTCACTATCTTATATTGTTTTTTTCCCAATTTTTTTTTTTAGACTATGACTAATCACATTTATTTTTCAGCTTTATAAAATCTTATCTAAAATAATTTAGACTTAGAGAGCGGCTAGAAAATCATGAGATACTTTTTGCTTGTCACGATGTATGATATTATTTAAATTTTTTTTCATCACTGGTAATATGGATTGACTGATTTGCTTTATGTCAAAATGTTTTATATATATGAAATATTGATGTTACCTTTTTTAATTTAAAATTAATGAAAGAGAGATCTCGTGTCATAATACGTGTCTGAATATCTTTGATGTTGGGGGGGGGGGGGGGGGGGTAATCTAAAGCATTGTTTCACAAACATTTTGTTGATGTGGTCTGTACCTTTTTGAGGTTTCTCTTGTCCATTTTTTTTCCCCTCTGTTTTTACTGTTTTCATTGTTGTTGTGACATATATATTTCTTCCTTCCTCTCCTCTCTTGTCTTTTTGTTTTGTTTTTCATTTAAACCTATCCCTCCCCTTCCCCTGTTTTTGTTTGTTTTTGTTGTTTTCTATGACCACATTGTGTCATTAAGTGTCTTAACTTATATCTTCTCTTTCATGAAGGAAATGTACTTTTTTAGGTCAATTTTTAGCTGACAGCAGGCCTCTTTCAGTTGGTCTCTTTCTGTCAGCTGTTTTCATTGCTCATACATTTTGATGTGAGAAAATCCCTCACAACGCTGTGTGATGAAATTGCTCATAGTAGGCTGTGTTTTTGAGATGGAATCATTGACGTTATAAGGGTTAACACAAAATTGAGATGGAATTGTTGACGTTATAAGGGTTAACACAAAATTGAGATGGAATCGTTGACGTTATAAGGGTTAAGACAAAAATCTGTGGATGAAGACGATGGGTATGTAGGTAGGTGATGATGTCTTAAAACAGGTTTAAAGGCACCAACAACAGAGGAAGACAACTGTTTAAGCAAATTGCCCACGATAAGGGAACAATTCATCTTTGAATCACTCGAGAGTAGAAGACAGTTAAAGTCAATGAACGGATCATGGGAAGACAATTTCCTTATTAAATTAATAGCATTGAGGCGTTTTGATCAAGTCACTCATTGGTAGAGTAAGAGCGGTATTGAAAAACTGATTATATTGACCAAGTCACTCTCAGAAGCGGAAGACGATTTTTTAAATTTTGAATTGATTGTAACAGTAGGAGATGGTTTAGTGATCAAATTGTTCCTAGGAAGTCATGCCCCGACCTACTGAATGTGTAAGCAGAGAATAGATTCAAACTGTGTAGAAAGAGGAAGAATTCAGTACTTTTTGTGTCTTTTATTCACTTACCTCCATATGTCTTTTCAATGGTTTAGAATTATTGAATTTAATAATAATAATAATAATAATAATAATAATAAAAGTAATAATAATAATAATAATAATAATAATAATAATAATAATAATAATAATAATAATAATAATAATAATACTGACGCCATATTTTTCCCCCATTTCTCCCCCATTTCATCTAAATTAAAACAAAAACCAAAAAACCCCCATCCATCAAACACTGCAAAGATTGCCAGCCCCGAATATTCGAAGAAATCGGCTAGGTTTGTCCTTTTCATCACAATGCTACCACTCTTTCGTGTTGCTTTCTCATTTACCTTCTTCATTGTAACTTTGGTTTTTGTTTTTATAATCAGTGCAGGTTCTGTTTCTCATTCTCTGTTTTAGTTGTTTTACCACCTTCTCTTATTATTATTTTTTAAAATATGTTTTGTGTTTGGTTTCTGTTTTGTTTTTGTTTTGGTTTTTTCTTCAAATTCTGTAACAGTAAGGCTATACTATATAGCTTACCTTGGTTCAGTGTCTTACTGCGTGTTGAAAAATTAATGTCTTTTTTGTTTTCTGTTTCTATGTGCTGTGATAATCCTCCTCCTACTCCTCCTACATTTTCATTCAGTTTTTCAATTCGCACCCACTGCCCATTGTAGTAGCTGTTGTTGTTACTGTTCACACAGGCACACCATTCTTATCTTAAATCATCTTTCTTTCTTTCTTTCTTTCTTTCTTTCTTTCTCTTTTTTTGTTGAAAAATTTTCATCTCTTTTATTGCTGACACACCGTTTTTATGTCTTTCACTTCTTTCTCTCTCTTTTTTTTTTTCTTTTTTTTCTTTCTTTTTTTTTCTTTTTTCTTTTTTTTAAAAAATGTTTTTGTTTTATAATGATAGAACTTTTGTACCAGGCAGTTGTGTATCATGGAATTCACTTTTCTAATGCCTATGATTTCTTTCCCCTTTTTTCTCTCACTTGCTTTAATCCAATGGTGTGAGGGCAATGAGGGCAATGGGGGCAATGGGGGCAATGAGAGGGCAATGGGGGAAAATGGGCTGCTCATTCCTTACAATGTAGACTTGTTGGTCACCATGCAGATAGATTCCACTCCTGCCTTCAGATTTCTTTGACATATGGAATGTTTATAATGTGTAATACCCCCAGCAATATTACACATGGAATTTTTGGTAATGTGTATTATATGGAAGGTTTATAATATCCCAGGAATATTACATATGGAATTTTATAATGTGTAATACTCCCAGGAATATTACGTATGGAATTTTATAATGTGTAATACCCCCAGGAATATTACAGGAATTTTATAATTAATACCCCCAGAAGAAAAAAAAGGAAGTGGTTTTTTGTCACACATCAAAATACTGAGGTGGAAAGGTCAAATTGTCAATCCTTCCTTGACCTCAATATGAAAATGCCATGTGTGATTCTTACTGATTTGTCTTTTATTGTGTCCCACTGATTATGTTGTATCTAGTGTCATCTTACTTTGACTTTGATTTAAGACCAGCTTGAGGCTGCATAGAGGGTGTTTGTGTGTTTGTGTGTGTGTGTGTGTGTGTGTGTGACTTTGATGGTTTTATACTGTTTTGATTATGTGGTGTAGACCAAGGATTTATAAGCATATTTGAAGTTACAACCAAACGGGATGACATTATGTGGTTTAGACAAATTTATAAGCATATTTGATTACAACTGACATTATGTGTCAAATTCTGATTCTAAACAACAACAACAACAACAACAACAGCTTCACATTTTTATAATTACATATTATTACTGCCATGATGACAACAATAATAATAATGATGGTAAGGATAATGGTGATTATGATAATAATAATAATGATAATGTTAATAATGATAATAATAATAATAACAACAATGATAATAACAATGATAATAACAATAATAATAATAATGATAATAATAATAATAATAATAATAATAATAATAATAATAATAATAATAATAATTATAATTATAATTATAATTATAATAACAACATTAAATGAACACAAGAAACCTCATAGAAAATCAAGGATCAGAAGAACAATACAAAACTATGCAATCACACTACGTGTATTTTTAGGATACACTCGACCCCGAGACTCGAGACCCGAGACCCGACACCCGAGACCCGACACCCGTGTTGTAATGACGGGACTTAAACCTCCATGTATACAGAATTCTTAAAACTATGTCCATATAAAATGTGTTCTCACAGTATCTGTGTATTTTCATTATTTCTTTTGTTTTTTTGTTGTTTTCCATCTGACCATCCACACTGATATTCACCTTGTCAGCTGGCAGTAAGTAGTGTTTCATGACAGAGTTAGCTTTGAGTAACGCCATTCCTCCTCTCTTCCATGCTTTGTGCTACTTTTGAACAAAAAGGGGAAAATGGGGGGGGGTAGGGGTGGGTGGGACAGAACCGTCGTTGATCGTGAAAATGGGAATATGTGTAAATGACAAGAAAGACTACTACACACTACACGCCCACTAATACACACTACACGCCCACTAATACACACTACATGCCCACTAATACACACTACATGCCCACTAATACACACTACATGCCCACTAATACACACTACATGCCCACTACTACACACTACACGCCCACTACTACACACTACATGCCCACTAATACACACTACATGCCCACTAATACACACTACATGCCCACTAATACACACTACACGCCCACTAATACACACTACACGCCCACTAATACACACTACACGCCCACTAATACACACTACACGCCCACTAATACACACTACACACCCACTAATACACACTACACCCCACTAATACACATTACATGCCCACTAATACACGCTACACACACACACACACACAAATGTACCCTCATCCATACAGCACAAACAGTCACACACGCACATTAGACACACCCACACACCCACAGACATATATACACTACACATACACACACTCTGCAGAGTCAGTCTCATGCACACCACACATTCATGCACCACATAAACACCTCTCCCCCACACACACCTACACACACAAATAAACATGTACATTAGACGCACACTACCGAAAGTAAAGAGGGAAAAGGCAGACGACCAAACAGGCGCAACCTAGGAAATCTCAGTACAGGTAGTTCCAGGGCACAACCCAACCGGACACACCACACAGTGTAGCAACGCCATTGACTGCTAAACTGAAATGCTATTCTTACACAGGCTCCGCTGCTTCCTAACAGTCCGGTCACTTTTTTTCCTCTTTTTAAAAAAAAACTCATTTTTTCCACTTTGCTTTGCTGGTTTGTTTTTGGTTTTACCCTTTTTTATTTGTATTTTTATTTTTAAATTTATTTCTTTTAAATTTTATTTTTAAATTTTATTTTTATTTTTAAAATTTTTATTTTTTATTTTTATTTTTTATTTATTTATTATTATTATTTATTTTTTTATTCTCCCCCCTTTCCCCCCTTTTCCCCCCCCCGGTTGATTTTTTATCTTTTGCCTTTTCAGTTTTGTTTGGATTTAATTATATACAATTTTAAATATTTGTTTTGTTTACCTCTCTGTGATTACTGTTTTCTTTTCTTTATATATTTTTGTGTGCACACATTGTGTGGGTTTTTGCATACCTTTGCCGCTAGGTGCTAAAGGAAGGACGGAAGTTTTTCAACATCCAAGTCCTTTCTCTTTTCTTTTCTTGTTCATCTTTCGCTCCCCCCCCCCCCCCCCCCCCCAATTTGTTATTTCCACTCTAACTCAATGCTTTGTTTGCATTTCTCTTTTCCTCTTTGGTTTTGATTTATTTTCTTTTTACTTAGTTCGAATTTCATTATTTTGATTTATTTTAGGTTTTTTTGTTTTGTTTAGTGAGTTAATGTTTTGTTTATTTTTCATAATTTAATTTTGTTGTTTTTTTTTAAAAAGAGTTAAAATGAGTTATTCATTGCTTCGAAGATAACAGTATAAATGTTATAGGCATCGATGCAATATCATAATCGCCAGGTCATATTATTTTTTTATGAGGATAATAATCACGATAATGATGATGATGATAATATAATAATAATAATAATAATAATAATAATAATAATAATAATAATAATAATAATAATAATAATAATAATAATAATAACAACAATAATAATAATAATAATAATAATAATAATAATAATAATAATAATAATAATAATAATAATAATAATAATAATAATAATAATAATAATAATAATAATAATAATAATAATAATAATAATAATAATAATAATAATAATAAAACGAAAAATAATAATGATACAATACACTGTAATAATAACAAAAATGATAACGATCATGATGAAAATCAACTCAAGGACGGTTATTGGTTTCTAACGGTATCTTTGATATCCAATTCTTATTTCACTGAGTGGTTCATTTCTTGTTTGGTTGGGTCCTTTTTTATGTCATATTTATCATAATGTAATATTATTATTATTATTATTATTATTATTATTATTATTATTATTATTATTATTATTATTATTATTATTATTATTATTATTATTATTATCCTGTACTGTGTGCGTCCTTGGTGTGATCCGTGAAGGATTTATCCCCCCTTCCGTGTGATGAATTCTATCAGTAAGCTTTCAACATCGATCTTTTGGGGGTTGTTGTGTGTTAATTGGATATATTTTGTTTCCTTTCTACAACAACTGTAAAGTTTTTAGAGAAAGACAAAAAGAAGACATCCATAATGCTGTTGGTTTGAGTAGAGCTAGAGCTAGAGCTAGAGCTAGAGCTAGAGCTGGAGCTAGAGCTAGAGCTAGAGCTAGATATGTGAATTTAGAAATAATTATGTCAAGCATTTCAAATTATGAACGTTTAAAGTTATGTTGGGTTTTTTTGTGGTTTTTGTGTGTGTGTTTTATTTTGTTGTTTTTTTTAGATTTCAATCATGAGGGATTTGTGTTCTTAAAGAATTTTTTATATTTTATTAATGGTGAAAGGAAAGGTTTAAAACAAAGGGAAAAAACCGGTAACGGGAAAAGGACAGGGAGGGGGGGGTGCGAGTGGTTTCACATCTAGGAAGGGGGGGGGGGGTGCACATCTAGGAAGTGGGGGTTGGTTTCACATCTAGGAAGGGGGGGGTGCGAGTGGTTTCACATCTAGGAAGGGGGGTGCGAGTGGTTTCACATCTAGGGAAGGGGGGGGTGCGAGTGGTTTCACATCTAGGAAGGGGGTGCGAGTGGTTTCACATCTAGGAAGGGGGAGTACATCTAGGAAGGGGGGGTGCGAGTGGTTTCACATCTAGGAAGGGGGGTGTCTAGGAAGGGTGTGGTTTCACATCTAGGAAGGGGGGGGTGCGAGGTGGTTTCACATCTAGGAAGGGGGGGTCTAGGAATCTAGGAAGGGGGTGCGAGTGGTTTCACATCTAGGAAGGGGGGTGCGAGTGGTTTCACATCTAGGAAGGGGGGGTGCGAGTGGTTTTTCACATCTAGGAAGGGGGTGGTTTCACATCTAGGAAGGGGTGCAGAGTGGTTTCACATCTAGGAAGGGGGGGTGCGAGTGGTTTCACATCTAGGAAGGGGGGGTGCGGAGTGGTTTCACATCTAGGAAGGGGGGGTGGGAAGGGGGGCACATCTAGGGAAGGGGGGTGGGACGGACAGGTGATGACGGGTGAGGGAGAAGCACTGACTGCGTAATGATTGTGTACTTACCTGTAGTAGGTAGACAAGACACTCCAAGGTTGGCGTTTGTACTCTCATTGCTTATCTCATATACCTGAGGTGTGCTTTGAGTTTGGGTCTTTTCTCTATTTTCTCTATTTGCCCCACTCCTAAGAATCCCCCCTTTCCATGCAGCATAATTCGTTAACGTCCTCAACAGGTGGGGAGTGTTTGAGAGTTCAACAAGCTGTGACGTAAATGTTTACTTGATGATGATCTGTATCTATTCATTACGTTATTATTACGTGTACATGTATTATCGTTTTGATAATGATGTATGCATTTCTTTATTTGTTAACCACTGCCTCCCCCCTTTCCCCCTCTCTCTCTCTCTCTCTCTCTCTCTCTCTCTCTCTCTCTCTCTCTCTCTCTCTCTCTCTCTCTCTCTCTCTCTCTCTCTCTCTCTCTCTCTCTCTCTCTCTCTCTCTCTCTCTCCTTCTCTCTCTCTCTCTCTCTCTCTCTCTCTCTCTCTCTCTCTCTCTCTCTCCTCTCCCTTCGAAATATGAAATATATTATGTACAGATCGCTTTTTAAATTTTTTTTATTGTTTTGCTTTGCTCCAAACGGCTGTATTGTGTATTGCGTATTATGTATTATTATGTTGATGTGTGGTTTTCTTTTACTTGTGTGTCAACTTTTGTCTACAGGAAGCAGTGAAGAGCGTCTCGTGTGGCGTACAACATTTATTTCAGATAAATCATTGCCCCTATGTTTGGACCTGTGTGTCTCTGTCTGTCTGTCTGTCTGTCTGTCTGTCTGTCTGTCTGTCTGTCTGTCTGTCTCTCTCTCTCTCTCTCTCTCTCTCTCTCTCTCTCTCTCTCTCTCTCTCTCTCCCTCCTCCCTCCCCCCCTTCCATTCGATACCACCTACCATCGGCTGTACCAAATAACAGCCACCAATAAGTAAAGCTTTGTTATTCCTCAGCTCTCACAGACCCCCCACACCCCCACACCCCCACACCCCCACACCCAATGTATGTCTCTACTAATGATTCCATTTTTTTCTGCCACTCCAACTCCTCCTCCCCATACCCCTCTCGTTTCTCTTCTTCCTTTTCTTTCTTATTTTTTTATTCTCTTAAATTCATTTGACCTCTCTATCACCCCTTTTTATCGAATCTTTCTTTACTGTTATCCCCCCCCCCCCCCAACCACCTCCATCCACACCTTTTTTCCTCTCTCTTTCTCTATTACTATGATTTCCTCATACTTTTATCTTCTGGATTCTCTCTCTCTCTCTCTCTCTCTCTCTCTCTCTCTCTCTCTCTCTCTCTCTCTCTCTCTCTCTCTCTCTCTCTCTCTCTCTCTCTCTCTCTCTCTCTCTATCTATCTCTCTCTCTCCCCTCTCTCTCTCTCTCTCTCTCTCTCTCTCTCTCTCTCTCTCTCTCTCTCTCTCTCTCTCTCTCTCTCTCTCTCTCTCTCTCTCTCTCTCTCTCTCCTCTCTCCCACCCTTCTGACCCTTCCTGGTTGAAACTCTGTCCTTGACACCCCCCCCCCAACCCAACTTACCGTCCCAAAAAACAGATTCCCTTGAAATACGATGGTCTCACGTGGTTCCAGGTAACAGTAGTATAGCGGCGATGATGATGATGATGATGATGTTGTTGTTGTTGATGTTGATGATGATGATAGTACTGATGATGAGAATGATGATGTTGCTAGTGGTGATGTGAATTTGATGAGAATGCATGTATTTTTTTTGGTGTCGAGTTCATGTTGTGATTGGTTGAAATGCGATGTCCTGGTTGGGCCGTGGATTCAATGTTTCTAAACCATAAATCATGTCTCTAGTTAGTGTTTGTGTTAGTGTTTGCATTTGGAATGTCCTGTCTAACTCCATAATTTTTGTTTTTTTGTTTTGTGGGATTTGTAATTGTTGTTGTTGCCGTTGCTGTTTTTGTCTGTCTTGCTGTTGGAGTAGCGTTTGGAAAAAAATATTGCTTGTCGTTCTCATTACGTTGAGTTGTCAAATGTTTGGAGGTGAGCTGTTCAAAAGGGAAGTGCCGTGAAACTTTCTTTTCTTTCTTAGCCTCCTTGTAGGTTTCTCCTATGTTTTTGTCTGCCTTTGTGCTGTGTTTTTGTTTTGTTTTGGGGGGTTTTGTTGTTGTCGTATTTCGGTTTTTATTTGTTTGCTGGTTTGTTTGTTTATTTGTGTTTGTGTGTGAAAGATAATAATGTTCCAGTGTCATTGAATGTACAAGCTTGCGCTGACTGTTTTTGCGTGTTTATGTGTGTGTATGTGTGTATGTGTGTATGTCTGTCTGTCTGTCTGTCTATCAACGTGGCTGGCTGTCCATAACTGCTTCAGCGTAAGAACATGGTCATACAGAAGAAGAAAAAAAAACAAATAAGAAAAAGAAAAAAAAATAAGAAAAAAATAAAACAACCGCCCAAATGTTGATAGTACTTGGAATTCCAAAACAACATCAAATGATATCCATCTGGGGTCTTTGTAACATGGTGACGATGTGAGAGCGTTCCCTTCATACGATCTGCATCTATGGATAGCCGCCATGTTTTTTTTTTTTAATTCTTCTGTTGAACGCATGTGTACGAGGTCAAGTTTCGTTTAGAGGAAGAGCTTGTTGAACGCGTGGTTAATGCCATAATGACAATTAACGACAATAGTAATACTACTAATGATAGTTTGTCAGTACACGGTGCGCAATGAACGTGTGGACTAGCTTCAAGTGTTGCAGTGGACTGGAGTAGAAATTGATTTGCTCGTTGAAATTATTAGGAGCTTGAATGATGTTGATGATGTGGTTATTTCTGTTTGTTTGATTATTTTTGTTGTTGCTTTGTTTTGTTTTAAAAGAGGTGTACATAGCGATTTTAGAAAAGCTGCTGATGTTTCCTGCTGTTTGTTTGTTTGTTTGTTTGTTTGTTGAATGTTATTGTTACACTTGTACTGACTTGTCATCCATCATGAGCATCTCCTCTCGACTTGTCTATATTTTTAGTACATGTGTATTCCCAGCATGTTCGTTCCATAACGACTCTTCCCCCACTCTCTGTATCGTAGACATACGTAATAATGATGTTTTAGCGCACACTGTTATTGCTATATATAATAATATTTAGCTGAGAGAGAGAGAGAGAGAGAGAGATAGAGAGAGAGAGAGAGAGAGAGAGGTGAGAGAGAGAGAGAGAGAGTCAATCTCAGGGGTTCGAGAGTCAGAGAGAGAGAGAGAGAGAGAGAGAGATACATACATACAATGACAGACATACAGACAGAATGACATACACACAATTAATACGTTCATACTACAGGTCATTGCTGTTTCAACGAATGCTTGGTGTGATTACTCACGTAGTGGATGTCACATAGATCTAGGCCTGTAGGCCTGTAGGCCTTGACTCCTCAACACTGTCAACTCGGAGGACTGTGGTAGTGGTAGGCATTCACTCCTTTCCTTTCTCTCTTTCCTATTACTATGTCCTTCTTTCGTCTTGCTGTTTCGTCTTTATTCACCCTGACATCACCGCATACATTATGGTGGATGGGGTAGATTGCAATGAAGATATATCTCGCCAATTCGTACTACCAGGCCAATGTTAATTAGGAAAGTTTCATGTTATATGCCTAGGATATTTATTGATATAGATTATTGTTACATTATCTCAATTACGTTTTCGTTAATGCTACCTCGCGCACCAATGCTAAGTATTCTGTAGGATGCACTTCCATTTAATCAAATCGCACTTACCTGGTTGCCCACCTGCCCACCTGCCTACCTACTTGTCTTCCAAATCCATTAC
This sequence comes from Doris montereyensis, assembly GCA_037039925.1. Classification (NCBI taxonomy): domain Eukaryota; kingdom Metazoa; phylum Mollusca; class Gastropoda; order Nudibranchia; family Dorididae; genus Doris; species Doris montereyensis. The sequence continues at coordinate 67,553 of JAXRKP010001109.1, read as the reverse complement.
TACCTTTCCCGTGATTTTATGTGCTCAATTATTTCCAGTGATTTTATTTTGGAAAAACGGGACGGTGGGGTGGGGGTGGGGTGGGGTGGTTTTACCTTTTTATCTTCTTTTTTTTTGGTATCCTCAGGTACGAAGCCTGAATACCCAAACCCTGTCTCCGTCTCTGTGTTTCTTCTTTGAGTCTTTCAGTCTCTCTGTCTGTCTGTCTGTCTGTCTGTCTGTCTGTCTGTCTGTCTCTCTCTCTCTCTCTCTCTCTCTCTCTCTCTCTCTCTCTCTCTCTCTCTCTCTCTCTCTCTCTCTCTCTCTCTCTCTCTTGGTTTGGTTTGCTTGCATGTCGGTCTTTCTCTCCCTATCTCCCCCTCACCCCCTCTCTCTCTATCTATCTTAGATATATATTTAAATTACTTTCAAGTTAACGCTCTCTCATGAGGCTCCTTAAAAAAAAAAGGAAGATATGTCCTTCTATCATGCCTTTGCATGGTCTTCTCCAGGCGTTTGGGTTTGTTTTTGTTTTGTTTGTGTGTCTTCGGAGCTTGCTTTGGGCTGTAGTCATATTATATTTCGATAACAGTTTCGACATTTTACTACATTTTAGTATTTCTATTATCCTTCGTTGTTCATAAATAGGTTAGTCAGAATAAGAACTATATCTTGTGTAAAGCATCCATTGATTAATTTGAAAGGATATTTCCTTTTATTGCCTTATATAACTAATTTATGTCACTTTTACCTGTTGTATTTCCATTTGCCAATGTGCGTTCATGTTTGTTGCCATCTCTGTCCTTTATTCGAATCTCTCTGTGTCTATCTCTGTTACTATGTCTGTCTATCTCCCTATGTCTCTGTTTTATCTATCTCCCTCTGTCTATCTCTCTGTGTCTCTGTCTATCTGTCTGTCTCTCGGTCGCAGCCCAAACTTCCTCTCTCTCTCTCTCTTACATCTCTCTCTCTCTAACTCTCGTCTCTCTCTTCAAACTTCTCTCTCTCTCTTTCTCTCTCTCCCTCTCCTTCGATCTTAATTCTCTCAAACGTGTGCTCTTCATATAGGCCTTATCAATGATTATTTAATCAACCAGTATGTTCTATAGATCTACGTATGTTTATAAAATAAGAACCACCAAGCCAAACACAACTGTGTTCTGTGTTCTCCATAACGTTCATCTTGTTCTGGTTCTCTATAACGTTCGTCGCTTGTTTTATGTTCTCTGGTATTTCATGTTTCCTGTATTCTCCATAACCCGTCCTTGCAACTGTGTTCTCTATAACAGTTTCGTCGCTTGTTCTGTGTTCTCTATAACGTTCGTCCTTGTAATTGTTCTTTTCGTCAGCTTGTTCTGTGTTCTCTATAACGTTCGAGTTCTTCTGTAGTTCTCTATAATGTTCGTCGCTTGTTCTGTGTTCTCTATAACGTTTTGCAGCTTCAAACTTCCTCCATAACAAATCGTTTGTTCTGTGTTCTCCTGCGTTCGTCGCTTGTTCTGTCGTTCTCCATAACGTTCTTGTCTCTTGTTCTGTGCACACGACGTATTTCTGTCCAACTACTTCCTGTAATCCTAGAACAAAAGTAGTAATTTTTCATGTTCATGTTTGTCTTTGTTCACTATGTTTTCTCTAGAAATCTTTCAACGCCACTCTGTCCAGAGTCGCTCTTCTCTGTCACGTGCGTTCTCTCTCTCTGCCAGTCCATCATCATAGTCTCTCTCTCTCTCTCTCTCCTCTCTCTTCCTTCAGTCAGAGTCTCAAAGTCAAAGTCTCAGAGTTACATGGCTAGGCTCTCAAGCGGAAGTGGTCTCACTAACGCCTACGGCTTCGTTTTCATCCTCTTCTATCCTCTATTCACTGCCAGGGTGTTTGTTTGCTACACCTTACAAACTCGTAGACATGCGCTCCTGCCTTTGCACGCACAGTTAGGAAACACTACTACTACTACTATAATAAGATTCTACTTTCTGGAGATGGGACCTTTATTTCAGAGTTTTTTACTTGTCCTTCCATCTTGCTGTTTCTCTCCCATAATTTTACCCTGAGATCACCAAAAAACTCCGCTGTAGGGCCACGGAGGCCGGGCCGGGCAATGGATCTGTCCGTGAAAAGGAACGGTGTTTTTAAAACCTGTGTTACTGCACCACCACCATGCTGCCTGGGGTTTTTCCACCACCACCTCCTTACCCCTCCCCTTTCAATGACCCCACCCCCTCCCAAACTACAGTAGCCTTGCCCTCTCACATGCTCTTTGTTCATTATTTCCTCTCCATTACATAGTTGTTGTGAAAGAGTCATCATGACACAATCTCTTGCCTGACTAAATGATTAATTTCCTTTCAGTGCAACAAACAGTTGTATAACATTTTCTTATATGGTTTCCCTACCCGCTTCTAAAGTAGTTGGATTGGAAAGCAAACAACTAATTTTAGCTCACTGTCTTATCTCCTTGTTCCTGGTGTTTTCACCTAAATTCAGAACAAGCGTTTATATCATTATACTTCTATATCGGATTTGTGACTTCACCTTGCTATGCAGCTTTGGTTACGTTATAAGTTACAGTGGGGTTGTAGGTTTTTGGTGTTAATTTTTTTATTGAATTTAGTCTTATCTTTTAAGTTTGTTGTTTTGGTTTGTCTATAAGTTTGCCCTCATTTTGCCTTGCCCCCTTGCCATGGTGTTGTAGTAGAAAGACACAACTGTAATCCTGTGTTTGACATTTTATCTCCAGGTTCCATGCTACCTAGACTTTTTCCTTTTCCAACGTTCTTTTAGATTTTAACACCTTTGGATATTATTTATGTTTCATTTCCTTCCTCATTAACCCACTGTGGGTTGTTTTTTTGTGTGTCAGGGGCATTTTCTAATTTTTCTCTTTCTGGTATTTCATGAATCTAAAGTTTCTTTTTTCTGTCCAAATCCTGTTTTTTCTTGCCAGATTTGTTTAAAAATTCCGTAGTAATTTGTGTGCCTGCATTAATTTGTTTGTCAAAACAAATCATTTTCCTCTTGCTGCTGCTGCCTCTCTGTCTGTTTTTGTTTGTTCTTTTGTCTGTCTGTTGTCTGTCTGTTTGTCTCTTAAATGTCTCTCTTTCTTCTTTTTAACTTGTATGTAAATCTAATTTTTCTCTCTGAGATGCCTCTCTCTCTCTCTCTGTCGGAATCTCTGAATGTTGTTTTAATATTATGATTTTGTAGTAAGAAGAATTTTGAAATTTGATTCACCCCCTCCTACCTTTGTTTAATTCAGTAAAGAATTTTTCCTTTCACTTTTATTGTCCTTCCATCTTGCTGTTTCTCTTAATTTTACAAAGATCATGAAATGTGGACGGGGAGTATTTTTCAATGAATTCAGTCAAACCCAAAACCTGTGATTTGCACCAGTGACCACAGACAACCACCTCCTTACATGAAATGACCCCCACCCCCTCCCAAACCCTTTCCTTGCCCTTAATGCTCTTTTTTTTATCAACATTAAAATTTGAAATGAGTCTCTTGCCTGACTAGTAAGAATTTCCAACTACACAGTTGTATAAGATTTCTTTCTTCTAAAGTAGTTACAGAGAAGTTTTAACACAATTTCTTATAGACCATCTTCCTGGTGTTTTTTCTATCGCAAGAATAATATATATGTTTATATTTATGTTACGTTACGTTACGTTACGTTATGTTGCTTATGTTATTATATTAATTTTAAAATTTAGTCTTATCGTTTAAGTTTGTTGTTTTTAGAAAGTTTGAAAAAAATTTTGCCTTGTACCCCCTTGTTATTATAGAATACAACTGTAATCCTGTGTTTGAATTTTATCTCCTCTACCTAGAGTTTTTACAACGTTGATTTTAACACCTGATGGATATTATTTATTTTTCCCCGCCTGTGGAGTTGTTTTTCAATTTCAAATTTTGATGTGTGGTAATATGGAATCTAAAGTCTTTTTAAATCAAGTTTTTTTGTTTTTTTCAAAAGAATGTTTATTTATTAATTCTTTTTCTTTTGTCTTTCTTTGTTTTTTTGTTTTTTTTTTTGCGTGTGAAATTAAATCCTAATTTTTTTCACTTGTATGTAAATTAATTTTTCTCTCTCTGTCATGCCTGGGACAAGATGTCGGAATGCTGAATGTTGTTTTAATATTATGATTTTGTAGTAAGAAGAATTTTGGATTTGATTCTACTTGTACCTGTGTTAATAGTAAAGAATTTATTTGTTGATTTCAAGTGATGAAGCAAGGCATGGTCTGTATGACAAACATTTTCAGTGTTAATTCAGTAAAGAATTTTTTTCATTTCAAGTGATGCTAAGCAAATGCATGAAATGTATGACAAACTTTTTTCTTAATAGTTCATTTTTTTATCAACATTAAAATTTGAAATGAGTTTTCTATGGTAAGAACCAACTACCTAAAGATTGTTTGAATGTTCATGACCTACGCGTTGAATTTAAAATAGACCATGTTCATTTTGACGACAGAATAAATGTATATAAGTCCTTCTAGTATTTTCTTAAACTCGAATAAATAGAAGAGAAAAAAAAGCATTATAGAATAATTTTGAATTAAGGTTCTCTGGAGTGGACACGAGATTTGTAATATGTCTGATGACTACCTTCTTTTTTCTCTTCTTTTTTTTTTTTTCAAATTGAAGGCTGATAATGTTAATTTGAATCAAAGGCTTCTGTATGTTATTTTCAAAAGAAAAAAAGTAAATTAGTAATCTTACATATCTTATGTATATTTTAAAAGGCTCCCTCTTTCTCTCTCTCTCTCTCTCTCTCTCTGGCTCTCTCTCTCTCTCTATGTCTCTCTCTCTCTCTCTCTCTCTTCTCCCTCTCTCTCTCTCTCTCTCTCTCTCTCTCACTCTCACTCTCACTCTCACTCTCTCTTCTCTCTCTCTCTCTCTCTCTCTCTCTCTCTCTCTCTCTCTCTCTCTCTCTCTCTCTCCTCTCACTCTCTCTCTCCTCTCTCTCTCTTCTCTCTCTCTCTCTCTCTCTCTCTCACTCTCACTCTCTCACTCTCTCACTCTCTCTCACCCTCACTCTCTCATCTTTGCTCTCTCTCTCTGTCTCTGTCTCTCTCTCTCTGTCTCTCTACACTCTCTCTCTCTCTCTCTCTCTCTCTCTCTCTCTCTCTCTCTCTCTCTCTCACACTCTCAGACCTCTCACACACATCTACTTACCTCTTTCTCTTTGCCCAGATAATATCTTTGCACACTCATTCCCACACACACACATACACAGACCCACATTAACTTTTCACCACATCACATTAACTTTCTCAGGCACAGAGACTGGATTGATCCTGATGACCCCACTGTCATTGCCGAGAATGAGTTGCTCACTGCTGCTTCCTCCATTGAAATGGCCGTAAAGAAGTTGGCCATGCTCAAACCCGCCCAGGCCGCAAGGTAAGCAGGAGATGCTATCTAGCGTGTCAAAATGGGGAGAGAAAAACGTTATATGAGAATGTCATATTGCCTGTTGTTACATTCATCATAGTGCAAGATCTGTTATGTTGTTGTTGATGTTGTTTTTTTCTCTCTAATAAGTTCTCATTTGATAGTTTTTTAAATTTGTGTATTTTTTTTTATTTATTTTATTTATTTATTTATATATGTTTATATATATTTATATTTATTTATATATTTATTTATTTATTTATTTATTTTTGTTTATTCATTCATTCATTTAAAAAGAAAGAAATTATTTATTGATACATATATATGTATTTTTTTCTCTATTTTTAAAGTCGTGATCATTCTTTTGAAAAAACATTTTTTACTTAACCTATCATTTAGTTGAAAGCACTCAACATTGTTCAAGACGTGTTTTTTGTTTTGCTTTTTTTCACCAATAATGTCTTATTTCATAGTTTTTGTATGTGTGTTTTTTTAAATATCCTTTATTCTGGTTTTGAAATATATATTTTTCTTTGCTCTAGAATTTAGTTGAAAGCACCTCTAGTTTTATGTGGTATTTGTTGCCTTTTCAAAATTTTCTCATAATTTTGTTCCTCTACAAGTCTTGTCGGTTGTCTGTATGTTATAATGATACAGAATGATCATGTGGAAAAGTAGACGGACCCATTATTGTCCATATTGCAAATTAACAGCTTTCTTTACATAACACATCCCACCCATCCAGAGAGCTTTTACCTAGCAGTTTATGCTAGACCACCACCACCACGTCTTCTTCCTCCTCCTCCTCCTCTTCCTCCTCCTCCTCTTCCTCCTCCTCCTCTTCCTCCTCCTCCTCCTCCTCTTCCTCCTCCTCTTCCTCCTCCTCTTCCTCCTCCTCCTCTTCCTCCTCCTCCTGCGTCCTCTCCTCGTCCTCCTCCTCCTCCTCTTCCTCCTCCTCCTCTTCCTCCTCCTCCTCCTCCTGCTCATATTCACTCAATACAATACATGTGACATAAATAACCCAAAGGAAACCTCTATTGACACTCTGTTTGAACTTTGAACCTTTCATTCATAATACCATTTCTTGCATTACACACCTTCCTCTCCTTTTGCTCTCTCTAACCTACTAGGCCTTTGATTTCAGTTTTTCATTCACTCTTCATTGGTAGAAGTTTTTAGTAGGTTGCAGTGTGTTGTGGGTTATTTTGCTTCATCTCTGTTGTGTGATTACATTAATTATGATAATAATGATAATAATAATGATAATAATAATAATAATAATGATATAAGAAACGCTATTTGTTTCCCATTCATCCATGATGTTGTTGGTCCCCACATGCTGTGTGCTGATTGTAGTAGTGTGTGTGTCAATAGTTGTGGTAGTAGTAGTAGTAGTGGTAGTAGTGGTAGTAGTTTTTGCCACGGCTTGCCTCCCCACCTGCACCATGGTTGTACCTCTCCCCCCCCCCATTCATCCACCCATTCCCCGCCCACCTACCTTCTATGAGATATGTTTGATATATTTGGTGTTGTTTGATGCCCACCGAATGTCATACATATCAAAATGGAGGGTAGACTGTCATCGTTGTCGCCATCATCATCATCTTCGTCGCCGTCGCTGTCGGGTCTTCATCATCTTTTATCTTTGTCGTGGTCGTCGTGGGCTTTGTAAGCACCATGTTGATCGCCTTGAGTTGCTCACTTTTTTTTTATGAAATGTAAACAAAGCAATTTTTTAAAGATATTTTTTTGTGGATGTTGTGGTAGTGTTGTAGAATCATAAATCATTTTTTGAATTACTGACCATGATAATGATGTAATTTGAGGAAAAAAACTATTTAAAAAAAAAACAAAAAAAAAAAGACAAGAAAATAAAGAAAATGAAAGAAAAACAAGAAAAATCAACAAGAAACAGAAACCAAAACAACCTCCATTGCTGCTTATTCATTGTATTGAAGTAGAGCCATCGATTTTTGTACATTTGTATTATCCCTCTTATTTTTTCTTATTTTTTTAACTGTACATGCTGTTTTAAACTCTCTTTCTCAAGTAGCTTTGAGTTTACTGCTTTTTATTTCTTTTAAAAAAAAAGTGTTTTCTAATTATTCACTTCCACATAATATTATGTAAAGACATATTTGACAAATGCTAAATTTTCACATTTATTTCGAGAGGAAAAA
>JAXRKP010001109.1:47500-55000 GCA_037039925.1 Doris montereyensis | reverse complement strand
CCCATGTTAGGACGATTTACCCTTCAATCATCTTATAAGTCACTTAACGCATTTGGCATGCTCTAAGGCACTTCACAGAAATCACATAGTTGTATGCCGTTCATAAACGATAAACGTTAATAACATACTAGCCGGAATGGCTCTGTTTTAAGATGTGATTTGAAAGTTGTATAGTAAGTAGACATTGAGTTCCATTGAGTTCCATTGAGTTCCATTGAGTTCCATTGAGTTCCAGACAGTTGGTGCCTGGCATTAGAGAAAGTTGTATAGTAATTAGACATTGAGTTCCAGACAGTTGGTGCCTGGCATTAGAGAAAGTTGTATAGTAATTAGACATTGAGTTCCATTGAGTTCCAGACAGTTGGTGCCTGGCATTAGAGAAAGTTTGGTCTACTGAATCTGGTTATTGACCGCCTCTTTTTTAAGGTCTTGTCTTTTATCTTTTATCTTTTATCTTTTATCTTTTATCAATGCCATCGTTGTACATGCTGATCACTTGTAATATATTCATGATTTGAACTTGGCCCGTCCCCAGTCTGCTGGCAATGCTGTAAAGAGAGCCACAGAGGCCCTGGTCAAAGCCGCTCAGCAGGCCAAGGACTACAATGAAGACGAGTCCAGCCTCACGGTCAACAAGAGAATGGTCGGAGGTATTGCCCAGGTAAGTCGTGTGTACTGTCACACTCTTCACGTTAAACGTGTGGGCGGTTGTTATCAAATGTGTAGGGCATAGCTCTGTTGTCTATAGTCACATTCTGTGTAGCTGTTTAAAACATTATAAAGATGTTAGAGGGTTAACAATGATTGTCAACACTGCCTGCTTTATGATTGCAATCATACGTTTTTTTTGGTCTGTGATTAATGATGCGGGTGATTGGCGGGCATCACTGGTAGCCCCTACTTCTTTCCTTTCCTTCTTTCACTTATCTTTCATCTTGCTGTTTCTTCTTGATTCACCCTGAGGTCAACCTTATCTGTTGGAATGGGAGGGGGGGGGGTGAATTGCAATGAAACAAGTGATGCCCGATACTTGGAACACGGTTTATGGAAACGTGCAACAGATGGAAAATACCTGCAGGTACCACTACATGGCATTGTGCCAAAGGACAAATGTCCAAGGGATGCTGGATCAGTAACAACAACAACAACAACATCTTTCATCTTGCTGTTCCTTCTTTATTTACCCTGAAATCATCGCAAAATAGTGGACGGGGTAAATTTCAATGAAACAAGTGATTATTAATTGCTTTGTTCTTTTTGTAGTGATATCAACGCAATGGTTGTCATCCCTCTTAAGCCAGCTAAAGGATTGTTTATGCATACCATAATTGTTTGCTTTTCTTCTTTCTGTAGGAAATCATGGCGCAGGAAGAAATTCTCAGGAAAGAGAGGGAACTGAGCGATGCCCATAGCGGCTCATGAAAATCCATCAAGACCGTTACAAGATCGAGGCGAAGACGAGGATTCATCTTCTTCATTTTGAGCTTGAAAAGTCTTAACAGACGCATCACGGAATTTCTTGTTTTCACATGTCTGTGTTTACAATATCTACTCAGCTGCGTCGTGGGTGAAAAGAAAGGATAAGCTGCAAAATGTAGTGGAAAGCGTTGGCGGGTACTTGTTAGATAAGAAAGCAATAGAAAGTGTAGCATACATGGGACTGTTGCTATTGTCTTTGAATTTTGTATTCATAAGTTCTATTTGTTATTGGCTGCCATAGAATGTTTGTTTGTTTGTTTGTTTGTTTGTTTGTTAATATCACAGGGTGTAGATGTTTTTGATTTGAGGCTATTTGATTAATTGATGGAGCACGAGACCAAGTCGCCTTGCAGTTTACCAGCCTGTCGTAATCTGACTAAAAAAAGTAACAGATTAGTCAGTTCATTATAACGGCTCACTCAGAGGTTTGAGTTGTGTCATATCTTAAAAGTAAAATCTGAAATTTTGATTATTTTAAAAATAGTCAGTTTAAATCGATTCTTTAAAAAAAAAAAATTGATTTGATTTACAGGGATTTTGATTGGATAATTCAATGAAACAGACGTCAAGTCTGCTTTCTTAGAAGTTGAATGGTGTACGCGCTCAATCGTAGAAAGATTTGGTTACTGCACATGTTAGGAAGTCAGTCTATAAATCAAAACCAAAGAGGAAAAATTTTGAAGCATGCAGCTTTTCAGTTTCGATGAAAGTTTATAGCAAATAAAAAATAAAAAATTAAAAAATTAAAACAGCAACAGCAAAAAACAACCCCTTAATAAGCAATTACAACACTGATATGAATAATAATTTGTTTAGAAGATTACTCTTCGGTCGTTGATATTAATAAAATATCCACTCTGTGAAGGCTAGTTTTCTTTTGTTCTTGTTTTTTTTACTCAAGCATTTACATAGAACTACATGTATTATAATAATATCTTATCAATAGATTGTAATGAGCATGAATTATACAATAAAAATTTTGACAAGTAGCCAATAACACTGAATAATTTTTATACATGCAAAGTTTACATTGTTGATTTTTGTGCCGAGAATGCAGTAGAAGAATGTCTTTTTGCGTGGTTGGTTATAAAGGGAAATTTTTATTTTTATTTTTGCACAAGAAATGTAGATGACAAGATTTCTTGTTGTTGTTGCTATTGTTGTTACAGTTATTTTGGTGCTAATCTTGATTTAGCAGGGTGAAGAGTTAAAGGAGACAAAGTGACAAGAAGAATATGAAATGGATAAGCTAAAATGAGACTTTTTTTCTTTCTTTATTGTCTGTTCTTTCCTTTGATTTTTTTTATTATCCGTCACTGAGGAACGACATATCGGATTACAATAAGCCTTTCATCTCCCAACTATTCCTTCAATGTTTAATTATTATCATCATTATTATTATTATTATCCCTTTTATCTTCATCCATGTAAATCTGTCTGTCCACTTAATAGTCTTTCTTGTTTGTTTATTCTCAACGATTCCAAAGTTCCATCATAGCTATGACTATGGGGATGATATACGGGGCTGTGTAGATATGATATTGATCTTACCTATCACAACCACTAGGGTAGTGTTGGTGGCTGGCGGGTGCTGCTGGTAGGTTCTTGCCTTTCATTCTTTCATCTTGTTGTTTCCTCTGAATTCACCCCTGAGATCGCCGAATATGGTGGATGGGGATGAAATTAAACAAAACATATGGCCAGGATAGCTTTTATAAGCGTGTGTGTGTGTGTGTGTGGGGGGGGAACAGGTGTGTGGAACAACCCTACACTTCTTTTTTTGTGTGTAACTATTCACTTCCCTCAGTTTCCCTGACAACCATTTTCAGTCCAAAAGTCTAAAAAACTAATTATTGTTTAACTGTGTTATCATTCAAACGAATTGTTTTAAAAGGAAAATACGGCCCCTTCCTTCACTAAATACCCACCAAGCTCTTCCTTCCCTAAATGCCCACCAAGCTCTTCCTTCCCTAAATGCCCACCAAGCTCTTCCTTCCCTAAATGCCCACCAAGCTCTTCCTTTCCTAAATTCCCACCCAAGCTCTTCCTTTCCTAAATGCCCACCAAGCCCTTCCTTCACTAAATGCCCACCAAGCCCCTCTTTCCCTAAATGCCCACCAAGCTCTTCCTTCCCTAAATGCCCACCAAGCCCCTCTTTCCTAAATGCCCACCAAGCTCTTCTTTCCCTAAATGCCCACCAAGCCCCTCTTTCCCTAAATGCCCACCAAGCTCTTCCTCTTCCTTCCCTAAATGCCCACCAAGCTCTTCCTTCCCTAAATGCCCACCAAGCCCCTCTTTCCTAAATCCCACAAGCTCTTCCTTCCCTAAATGCCCACCAAGCCCCTTCCCTAAATGCCCACCAAGCTCTTCCCTAAATGCCCACCAAGCTCTTCCTTCCCTAATGCCCACCAAGCTCTTCTTCCCTAAATGCCCACCAAGCTCTTCCTTCCCTAAATGCCCACCAAGCCCTTCTTTCCCTAAATGCCCACCAAGCCCCTCTTTCCCTAAATGCCCACCAAGCCCTTCTTTCCCTAAATGCCCACCAAGCTCTTCCTTTCCTAAATGCCCACCAAGCTCTTCTTTCCTAAATGCCCACCAAGCCCTCTTTCCCTAAATGCCCACCAAGCTCTTCCTTCCCTAAATGCCCACCAAGCTCTTCCTTCCCTAAATGCCCACCAAGCTCTTCCTTCCCTAAATGCCCACCAAGCCCCTCTTTCCCTAAATGCCCACCAAGCCTTCCTTTTCCCTAAATTCCCACCAAGGCCTTCCTTTCTTAAATGCCCACCAAGGCCTTCCTTTCCTAAATGGCCTTCCTTTCTTAAATGCCCACCAAGCTTTCCTTTCTTAAATGCCCACCAAGGCCTTCCTTTCTTAAATGCCCTTACTTCCGTAAATTCCCGCCAAGCCCTTCTTTCCCTAAAAGCCCTTCCTTCAGTAAATTGCTGTCAAGCCCTTCCTTCCCTAAATGCCCGCCAAGCCCCACCCCTTCAGCCTCTTGTTACTTACGCGATGCACAGCCCTGACTAGACCCTCATGGAAGTGTATCAGGACTACCGCTACTACCACTACTGTACCATGTACCGTACTATGAATGATGGAATTCTATTTCTATTTGTATTTCTATAATGTTACCAAACATGACTGCTGACAGGCATATATATATATATATATATATATATATATATATATATATATATATATATATATATATATATATATATATATATATATACACACAGTACTATTTTTACTACATTTTATTGTATTGCTATTGATGCACACCACTAGACTTGACATTTATTTGTAGACAAGGTTCATAACCATCGTTGTTTTGGCTTTTTTAAGAAATGTTTGATGCTATGTCGCTTATTTCATGCTATCATTTATAATGTTTCAATTCCTCTCTCATTTTCATCTCAATTTCTGAGCCCTTATTCCCACCTCCATATCCCCCACCGTTCCTGCCCTTCCTTCTCCTGTAAGTGGGCGGTTATCAGGTGCTGTCGGTAGGTCCTACTTCTCTCCTCTTCACTATTTTACTTACCCCCCCCCCCCCCTCCCCCTTTCATCCTGCTGTTTCCTCGTAATCCACCCTGACATCACTGCATATAGTGGATGGAGGGCTAATTTTCAACGAACTGCAAATCTTATCTCTCCTGCTGGCTATTTTCTACCACTGAAGTAACGTTTTCTCTTTCATGCGCACACATATATTATATGCATACATTCATTCTTTAATTTAAATAAAAGAAAAATATTGCATCGTTTAAAAAATAAAAAAAATAATGATAATAATAAAATTGATATATTATATATTATGATGTTGGTGTGATTTTCTCTTGTATTGCGGAATGTGATAGCGCTGATAGTCACAATCTCTCATTGCATGACAATTTACGGCCTGTTGGTTACATTGAGGAGTTTGCACTTGCACGCGCATGTATATCCATTAAATCTCCCTACATAAGGTAAAGACTCCTTTGTGTGTCAGACAGTGTTTTATCTTTCTTGTTTCTCAGTGGTAGACAGATCAATATGGTGTGTGTAGCGAGGCTGTTTTCTTCACAATGATATATATTAGAGAAAGGAGTTGAAATGTCATTTACTTAATAACAACATTATAATAGAAAAGTTTTCACTCACTGACTGGCAAGAGTTCCCCACTATTGCATCTTCATTGCCCACACAATTTGTTGTGTTGGACATGAGCCTTCTTGGCGCTGATCATTTTCATCAATTGAATGTTTTCATCAATTGATCGTTTTCATCAATTGATTGTTTTTTGATCAATTGATTCTTTCATCAATTGATCGTTTTCATCAATTGATAATATTCATCTCCGTCCTGATATCAGTTTGTAATTACGGTGAAACGCTTTCACCACTTTTACAAAACTCTGGATGGTTTTAAATGTTTTGTTTCACTTGTTGATGAAAGGACACGACACACACACATACACCAACGTTTGTTTGTTTGTTTGTTTGTTACATTTTTTTGATGAGCTGTAGTGTGTGTAACATGTATGGTATATATGTTACCCAAAACACGCACACTATTGCACACACACACATGTGCTTATGTTTTTATGAGTTATGTGTAACGGAGATTTTATCACGTTTAGTGTCTATGTCAACTAGGACACGCACACTATTGCACACACACACATGTGCTTATGTTTTTATGAGTTATGTGTAACGGAGGTTTTATCACGTTTGGTGTCTATGTCAACTAGGACACGCACACTATTGCACACACACACATGCTTATGTATTGATGAGCTGTGTGTAACAGATGTCTTACACATGCAGTGTCTATATCAACTAGAAATTGCACACACACATATGCTAATGTTTTGATAAGCTGTATGTAACGGAGATTCTATCATATGTAGTGTTTATGTCAAGTAGAACACTCACACTTTTGCACATACACACACACACAGACACACACTCACTCACACACGCACACACACACTCACATGCATATCATCCTGTGGTTTTTCTCAATTCAACCTGAGATCGCCGCATATGGTGGACGGAGTAAATTTCAATGAGACAAAGAGCTTAGTTTGGTACACAGCAGCAGCAGCAACAGGCACAGCACATTTTTACATTGCTACACTTCCATGTCCCATGAACGCTGTGAATGTCCAGTTTTTCTACGGTACTTATTACGTTGGTGGTACAAATGTTAATTAATTGCTTTCCTTGACATGACATGCCTTGATGGTATCACACTTCAGACTACCATCCATAGTCTGCTTAGTCTTGAGTTCAGGGTGAAGGTCACACAAATCATCGTTTAAGTCACCATCAAAAGGCCGTCAGTCAGTGTCTCTGATGTGTTTTCGTTTTTTTGTTTTCTTTCTTCATTTCTTCTCTATTTTGAAACATTGTTTGTTTGTATGTAAGTTTCTTTAACCATGGTTTCTACATTGTTTGTTTGTTTGTAAATTTCCATTACCATGGTGTCTACATTGTTTGTAAATTTCCGTTTTCTATATTGTTTGTTTGTTTGTAAGTTTCCGTTACCATGGTTTCTACATTGTTTATTTGTTTGTAAATTTTCGTTACCATGGTTTCTACATTGTTTGTTTGTTTGTAAATTTCCGTTATCATGGTTTCTACATTGTTTGTTTGTTTGTAAGTTTCCGTTACCATGGTTACTATGTCAAGAGGCCCATTGCAAATATAACAGTGCCATGTATCGTTGGTTTGGTCTCTTCAACTTTCCTGACATTCAAACCTTTTTTTCCCCATGAGTTTTCATTGCTTTTGTACAGCAGATTTATAAAAAAATTTTTCTTATGCAACATTAGCCTGTCTTTTGACTTGATGCGTGTGCTCCAATACAAATGTTTCCTTCACACAACTGTGGGGAAAATGTTCGTTCATACAACTTGGGGAAATGTTCGTTCATACAACTTGGGGAAATGTTCGTTCATACAACTTGGGGAAATGTTCGTTCTCACAACTTGGGGAAATGTTCGTTCATACAACTTGGGGAAATGTTCGTTCATAC
>JAXRKP010001109.1:40000-42500 GCA_037039925.1 Doris montereyensis | reverse complement strand
TGTATGATGAAACGTCACTCAACTGACATGTCAATAGAATACAAAATGTATATTGTATAAGTATAAATCAACTAGCCTAAACACCCCCACCGACAATGTTGCCATTCAAATGAGAATTAGACGAGAACGATACTGTGCTATATACAGGTATCTATTTATATAAAGCTTAACGTCTCTAACTTTGGCTGCTAGCAACTCCGGGAACCACTGCACCAAAACCTCCATATTTCGTATGTAGATTCCAAAAGCCTGCTTAAGGTTCTTAGCGAATAAACTCTTGGACCAAATCAGTATTTTAATCGATTGGAGAAAGATTGTTTTGCCTGCGATCCACGAAACTTGTTATTTTTAGTACATGTAATTATTCGATTCAGCCCGCGTAACTTCCAGTATGGAGTACTACGTAAAAAGCCCGCGTTTCAGTATGGAGTACTACGTAAAAAGCCCGCATAACTTCAGTATGGAGTACTACGTAAAAAGCCCGCATAACTTCAGTATGGAGTACTAAAAAAGTATGGAGTACTACGTAAAAAGCCCGCGTAACTTCGGTAACTACGTCCCACGCATAACTTCAGTATGGAGTACTACGTAAAAAGCCCGCATAACTTCAGTATGGAGTACTACGTAAAAGCCCGCATAACTTCAGTATGGAGCCCGCATAACTACCCGCATAAAAGCCCGCATAACTTCAGTATGGAGTGCTAATTTGATCTAATAATCGTACTTGCTATCACACGGTAACCGATACACTGGTTTCCGTGTTAACCTCAATCAAATTTCAAGAGACCCAGCTCTATAGTAAAGAGGTATCATATTCACAAAAGTATTATTATTTTTAGTATAACTGCATGGGGAGGAAATACAAGAAAAAGAAGAAATTTAATAGGCCACTGAAACATTTAGGAAACTCGTAAATGATGTAAAGCCGAGAACTTTGAAGATCTGTATGAGATTCAATGCAAGATCAAACTCTGGAGTATACTTAAAGACAACACCCACCCTCTTTTCTCCATACCCAAAACAAGTAGTAGAAGTGGTCGACTTATACATTTAAAATCCCGCGCTGAGAGATATTTTAGATCTTTTCTTCCAAGCGTCATACGAAAGTTTGACCATACCTTACTTTGACACAGCACAATGGCGTTTTCCTCACAATGTTTAAGAAATGTCAATTGATGGATGATGAATGAATGATTTGTGATAAGTTAATGAATGTTGAAGCTAAACTGATTTGTCTCTAATTATTATATCTTTTAAAATTTTAAAATTATTTTTATGTATATTGTTTCACCGCACTATTTATTTACCCACCTTTCAATTTTGTATACTTCTCCTAAAATCTAAACATTTAATGATTAACTAAGTTAAATTTGTTTTTAATTTGAATGTATTGATGTATTCTTTTTTTTCAAACGGAAATTCTGATAACACAAGTATAATTCCTTTTTTAAAAGGATCAATAAAGATGATTGAAATTGAATTTGAAATTCCAACATTTCTGGGCATGCTTGTATTATATTAATTCTGAGTTTGTCGATTTTGTTCGCCAAAGGCTCTGCTACTAGGTCACTAAGAGTGACCATAATTGCATGTGGGTTCTGATTCAAAATTACCCCAATGTCGTTTTCATTTGAGGAAGTTTGCTATCAGAAATGACGTTTAATTATTGAAGAAATTCATTGTTTCCCCGTCTTTGAGTAGACTTTTTATTCACGTAAGCCGCCATTTTGACCAGGTTTTATAATTTAAAAGTTGGAACAGTACCGTACTCATACTACCTGCATAACCTCACTATTGAACACTGACTCGATCCAATAATCGTACTTGTTACCACCGCGTTGTAACATGTTTGTACAATAATAAAATAAAAATAATAATAATGATAATAAGGATAAGGATAATAATAATAATAATAATAATAATAATAATAATAATAATAATAATAATAATAATAATAATAATAATAACAATAATAATAAATAATAATAATAATAAGGATAAGGATAATAATAATAATAATAATAATAATAATAATATTAATAATAATAATAATAATAATAATAATAATAATAATAATAATAATAATAATAATAATAATAATAATAATATAATAATAATAATAATAATAATAATAATTATAATAATAATAATAACCCATTCTCATTTTAGTTCAAAAGGTCAACGCCTTGTCTCTGAACTAATTTAAACCATAATCTGCCTCGTCATTGGAATGACAAGGTGTTTAATTTCAAATTGAACTAATAAAGAATCATAACAACAAAAATAATAGCAAAAAAAACAACAACAACAAAAACAACAACGACATTTTAACAAAAAACAACGCCTTGTCTCAACAAATAAAAACAACAAATCTGCCTCAACAAAAACAACAACAAGGGTGTTTATTTTCAAATTGAACAATGAAAGGAACAACAACAAAAAGAACAACAAAAAAACAACAACAAAAACAACAACAACAACAACAAAAACAACAAACAAC
>JAXRKP010001109.1:22500-30000 GCA_037039925.1 Doris montereyensis | reverse complement strand
GACGACAACAAAAAATACGACGACAACAACGACAACAAGGACGCATACAACCGGTTTATTTCCTACCAAAGCACGCCATACCTGTATCGTGTACCCAAACACCAGGGCAACACTCTGATCAACTGTGTGTCCAAAAAGATCTGGAGGAGCGTGAAGAATGGGCGCTAAAGTGAGGCATGCGATTTAAGTAAAGCTTTTACGGCCCATAACGCCGGGGTTATCCCAGTTTCAATAGCGTGAAGCGGAACGGGTGATGATAATCACCTCCTGGAAAGGACGCTAGTCTGACGCAGGTTTTACTCCCAAGGTATTGCATGTTCCCATTCGCACCTGGGCACAGTGGTACAAAATGCCTGGCTTTGCTAGGATTCGAACCCTCATAGTCCTCAGTCAGGCAGCCTAACCGCCTGGCCACCGACACCATTGAGCATGTGATTTAACGCAACCAAATGTTATCTTATGTCAATTCCACTCAGTATATGAATTTGGTGGCTTCAGTCTAGAATTTTGCTTTTACAACAACACCCTATCCAGATCTAGGATGAATACAATTGAGCAAAAACGTAAAATGCAAAAAAAACCTATATACACATTATCATCATCATCATCATCATCTTCTTCATCATCATCATCATCATCATCATCATCATCATCATAATCGTATTCATCATCGTATTCATCATCGTATTCATCAAAGCCTTTCACCCCTACCAGGGTATATGCTGAGACAAGAGATTTCCATCTTTCCTTTTCATGTGAGATCTTTCTTAGCTCACTCCAGCTGACATCCAGTCTCTTCCAGTCCTTTTCTATACTCCTTCTCCAAGTGTCCCGTGGCCTACCCTGGTGTCGTCTTCTCTGTGGATTCCATTGCAATGCTGGTCTTTGTACGTTTGAAGCCCATATACACATACACAACATCTATTATGTCAAAAGGCAAATCATATGTTAGGATTTATGCGCAGAAACCCCCAGCATTCTACGCTTGTCTTACAGAAATCGCATACAAATCCGCTGTTCTTGGGTATGCATGCATGTACAGTATGGGATTCTTTTACTTTGGTTTTTTGATTTGGTTTGATTTACCCACGTCCACAACTAAGGTGATCTCAGGGTTTTTGGTAGGGTTTCTAAGTTTGCCCGTACTGCCCTGTAATAAACAGCCAAGGATCTTTAATGTGCACAGAGCGTTGTGGTCTGCACACGGCACCTCCTTTTTATCGTCCGTCTCCGATAGGACTAGGGTGTCGATCCACCTACATGGACCAGGAGAGTAGATTTTGCTGGAAAAAATCGAGAAAAGTTTTCAACCATTGGCTGGGCTCGAACCCACTACCTTTTGGTTGAGAGGCCGTCACCTTGCCTTTGGACTAGCGAGTCCCCTGATCCTTTTTCACTAAATTATAACCGTTGTGGTTAAAGTTGTTGTTGTTGAACCGTAGTGTTGTGAATTGGTAATCACGACGACAGGAAGATTTGTGATTAAGGTTGTTGTTGTTGTTGAACCGTAGTGTTGTGGTTGGTAATCAATCGACGACACTGGTTCACCGGCTGACGCAGGTGGGTTTTTTTGTCACAACGTTGTACGCTTAGGAAAGGTACTTCCTCTGCTTTCTCCTTGACTCAGGTGTGAATGAACCCACCTATTGGCAGAGAAAGATCTTGTCGGAGTGTTAGTATGAAAAGCGTAGTTGTCCCTCCCCCCCCGGATTTGAGAAGAATTTAGAATGAAAGGTCCTGCTGGGGGATAGGTGATGTACAGTTGATGAGCCTGCATTTAAGTACCTGTACGGAGATATAGACTATAAGTCCTATTTATCTTTAACACCGATACAGTAGCGTCACGAACTGATTAGGACGCTTGGTTGACAAAACATTGGCAGACGGACGAAAAGGTAAGAAATATATTTGTAAGTATTGACAAGGACACCAAATGGACGCACCAAGAGAACATCAAATTCAAAACCAATAGAGCACCATCCATTTGTCTACACACCACAGTTGAATGAATGGAAAAACCTATCAGAAAGTCATGTCACATAAACACAATTGTTGAGGAGAACAAGTTCCAGATTAAAAACTTGAACACCAGTGCTCAATTTTGAGTCTTTTTTGAGTAAGTCTACAAAGACAGAACAGTTTACCTCCCCCCTCCCTCCCCCTCCGCCTTCCACCCCTATTTTCCTCTGTGATTGTCTTTACGTGCGTTTGACAATTTTTGAAGGAAACCACTTTCAACAAACCTCATCGATGGGCTTTCAGTTCATCCTTTTACTGTCTCGATTTGGGCATTTAACCACCCCCTCCCCCGGCTCCCCTTGCCCCCTCCCTTTCCTTCTTCCTTCTGTCCTTCTCCGGATTCCTCACTCAACACTTTTCACAATCTACTCCCTGCTCTTCCTCCTCCTTGCCAACCATCATCTTCTTCCTCTTAGCTTCAGCCAAATTTGGGTTTTGGCCCATCTCCCCAAGACTTTCAAACACACAGTAATTTGGGTTTGCCTCTCCCCAAGACTTTCAAACACACAGTAATTTGGGTTTTACCCATCTCCCAAGACTTTCAAACACACAGTAATTTGGGTTTTGCCCATCTCCCCAAGACTTTCAAACACACAGTAATTTGGGTTTTGCCCATCTCCCCAAGACTTTCCAAAACACACAGTAATTTGGGTATTGCCCATCTCCCCAAGACTTTCAAACACACAGTAATTTGGGTATTTAACCATCTCCCCAAGACTTTCAAAACACACAGTGATTTGGGTTTTGCCCATCTCCCCAAGACTTTCAAACACACAGTGATTTGGGTCATGCCATCTCCCCAAGACTTTCAAACACACAGTATTTTGGGTATTGCCCATCTCCCCAAGACTTTCAAACACACAGTAATTTGGGTTTTGCCCATCTCCCCAAGTCTTTCAAAACACACAGTAATTTGGTGTGCATCTCCCCAGTTTTCAAAACACACAGTAATTTGGGTATTGCCCATCTCCCAAGACTTTCAAAACACACAGTGATTTGGGTATTGCCCATCTCCCCAAGACTTTCAAAACACACAGTGATTTGGGTTTTGCCCATCTCCCCAAGACTTTCACACAGTAATTTGGGTTTTGTCTCCCCAAGACTTTCAAAACACACAGTAATTTGGGTTTTGCCCATCTCCCAAGACTTTCAAAACACACAGTAATTTGGGTATTGCCCATCTCCCCAAGACTTTCAAAACACACAGTGATTTGGGTTTTGCCCATCTCCCCAAGACTTTCAAAACACACAGTGATTTGGGTTTTGCCCATCTCCCCAAGACTTTCAAAACACACAGTGATTTGGGTTTTGCCCATCTCCCAAGACTTTCAAAACACACAGTAATTTGGGTTTGCCCATCTCCCAAGACTTTCAAAACACACAGTCTACTTGCCCATCTTCCCCAAGACTTTCAAACACACAGTAATTTGGGTTTTTGCCCATCTCCCCAAGACTTTCAAAACACACAGTAATTTGGGTTTTGCCCATCTCCCAAGACTTTCAAACACACAGTAATTTGGGTTTTGCCCATCTCCCCAAAGACTTTCAAACACACAGTAATTTGGGTTTGCCCATCTCCCCAAGACTTTCAAACACACAGTAATTTGGGTTTTGCCCATCTCCCCAAGACTTTCAAAACACACAGTAATTTGGGTTTGCCCATCTCCCCAAGACTTTCAAACACACAATTTGGGTTTGCCCATCTCCCCAAGACTTTCAAACACACAGTAATTTGGGTTTTGCCATCTCCCCAAGACTTTCAAACACACAGTAATTTGGGTTTTGCCCATCTCCCAAGACTTTCAAAACACACAGTAATTTGGGTTTGCCCATCTCCCCAAGACTTTCAAAACACACAGTAATTGCCCATCTCCCAAGACTTTCAAACACACAGTAATTTGGGTTTTGCCCATCTCCCAAGACTTTCAAACACACAGTAATTTGGGTTTTGCCCATCTCCCAAGACTTTCAAACACACAGTAATTTGGGTTTTGCCCATCTCCCCAAGACTTTCAAACACACAGTAATTTGGGTTTTGCCCATCTCCCCAAGACTTTCAAAACACACAGTAATTTGGGTTTGCCCATCTCCCAAGACTTTCAAACACACAGTAATTTGGGTTTGCCCATCTCCCCAAGACTTTCAAACACACAGTAATTTGGGTTTTGCCCATCTCCCAAGACTTTCAAACACACAGTAATTTGGGTATTGCCCATCTCCCAAGACTTTCAAACACACAGTAATTTGGGTTTTGCCCATCTCCCAAGACTTTCAAACACACAGTAATTTGGGTTTTGCCCATCTCCCCAAGACTTTCAAACACACAGTAATTTGGGTTTTGCCCATCTCCCCAAGACTTTCAAACACACAGTAATTTGGGTATTTCCCATCTCCCCAAGACTTTCAAAAACACACAGTAATTTGGGTATTTCCCATCTCCCCAAGACTTTCAAACACACAGTAATTTGGGTATTGCCCATCTCCCCAAGACTTTCAAACACACAGTAATTTGGGTTTTGCCCATCTCCCCAAGACTTTCAAAACACACAGTAATTTGGGTATTGCCCATCTCCCCAAGACTTTCAAAACACACAGTAATTTGGGTATTGCCCATCTCCCCAAGACTTTCAAAACACACAGTAATTTGGGTATTGCCCATCTCCCCAAGACTTTCAAAACACACAGTAATTTGGGTATTGCCCATCTCCCCAATTTGGGTTTGGGTATTGCCCATCTCCCAAGACTTTCAAAACACACAGTAATTTGGGTATTGCCCATCTCCCCAAGACTTTCAAAACACACAGTAATTTGGGTGTGCCCATGGGTATTACCCATCTCCCCAAGACTTTCAAAACACACAGTAATTTGGATATTGCCCATCTCCCAAGACTTTCAAAACACACAGTGATTTGGGTATTGCCCATCTCCCCAAGACTTTCAAAACACACAGTAATTTGGGTATTGCCCATCTCCCCAAGACTTTCAAAACACACAGTAATTTGGGTATTGCCCATCTCCCCAAGACTTTCAAAACACACAGTAATTTGGGTATTGCCCATCTCCCCAAGACTTTCAAAACACACAGTAATTTGGGTTTGCCCATCTCCCCAAGACTTTCAAAACACACAGTAATTTGGTGTGCCCATCTCCCCCAAAAAAACACACAGTAATTTGGGTGTTGCCCATCTCCCCAAGACTTTCAAAACACACAGTAATTTGGGTTTGCCCATTTCCCAAGACTTTCCAAAACACACAGTGATTTGGGTATTGCCCATCTCCCCAAGACTTTCAAAACACACAGTGATTTGGGTGTTGCCCATCTCCCCAAGACTTTCAAAACACACAGTGATTTGGGTACCCATCTCCCCAAGACTTTCAAAACACACAGTGATTTGGGTATTGCCCATCTCCCCAAGACTTTCAAAACACACAGTAATTTGGGTATTGCCCATCTCCCCAAGACTTTCAAAACACACAGTAATTTGGGTATTGCCCATCTCCCCAAGACTTTCAAAACACACAGTAATTTGGGTATTGCCCATCTCCCCAAGACTTTCAAAACACACAGTAATTTGGGTATTGCCCATCTCCCCAAGACTTTCAAAACACACAGTAATTTGGGTGTGCCCATCTCCCAAGACTTTCAAAACACACAGTGATTTGGGTATTGCCCATCTCCCAAGACTTTCAAAACACACAGTAATTTGGGTATTGCCCATCTCCCCAAGACTTTCAAAACACACAGTAATTTGGGTATTGCCCATCTCCCCAAGACTTTCAAAACACACAGTGATTTGGGTATTGCCCATGTGCCCATCTCCCAAGACTTTCAAACACACAGTGATTTGGGTATTGCCCATCTCCCAAGACTTTCAAACACACAGTGATTTGGGTGGCTGCCCATCTCCCCAAGACTTTCAAACACACAGTAATTTGGGTATTGCCCATCTCCCCAAGACTTTCAAAACACACAGTAATTTGGGTATTGCCCATCTCCCAAGACTTTCAAAACACACAGTAATTTGGGTGTTGCCCATCTCCCCAAGACTTTCAAAACACACAGTAATTTGGGTATTGCCCATCTCCCCAAGACTTTCAAAACACACAGTAATTTGGATATTGCCCATCTCCCCAAGACTTTCAAAAACACACAGTAATTTGGGTATTGCCCATCTCCCCAAGACTTTCAAAACACACAGTAATTTGGGTATTGCCCATCTCCCCAAGACTTTCAAACACACAGTAATTTGGGTATTGCCCATCTCCCAAGACTTTCAAAACACACAGTGATTTGGGTATTGCCCATCTCCCCAAGACTTTCAAAACACACAGTGATTTGGGTATTGTGCCCATCTCCCCAAGACTTTCAAAACACACAGTGATTTGGGTATTGCCCATCTCCCCAAGACTTTCAAACACACAGTAATTTGGGTATTGCCCATCTCCCCAAGACTTTCAAAACACACAGTGATTGGGAGTGTGCCCTCTCCCAAGACTTTTGAGTGTGCCCATTTCCCCCAACCATACAGTGATTTGAGTATTGCCCATTTCCCCAAGACTTTCAAACACACAGTGATTTGGGTATTGCCCATTTCCCCAAGACTTTCAAACACACAGTAATTTGGGTATTGCCCATCTCCCCAAGACTTTCAAAACACACAGTAATTTGGGTATTGCCCATCTCCCCAAGACTTTCAAAACACACAGTAATTTGGGTATTGCCCATTTCCCCAAGACTTTCAAAACACACAGTAATTTGGGTATTGCCCATCTCCCCAAGACTTTCAAAACACACAGTGATTTGGGTATTGCCCATCTCCCCAAGACTTTCAAAACACACAGTGATTTGGGTATTGCCCATCTCCCCCAAGACTTTCAAAACACACAGTGATTTGGGTATTGCCCATCTCCCCAAGACTTTCAAACACACAGTAATTTGGGTATTGCCCATCTCCCCAAGACTTTCAAACCACACAGTGATTTGGGTATTGCCCATCTCCCCAAGACTTTCAAACACACAGTAATTTGGGTATTGCACATCTCCCCAAGACTTTCAAAACACACAGTAATTTGGGTATTGCCCATCTCCCCAAGACTTTCAAACACACAGTGATTTGGGTATTGCCCATCTCCCAAGACTTTCAAACACACAGTGATTTGGGTATTGCCCATCTCCCCAAGACTTTCAAACACACAGTAATTTGGGTATTGCCCATCTCCCCAAAACTTTCAAAACACACAGTAATTTGGGTATTGCCCATCTCCCCAAGACTTTCAAAACACACAGTAATTTGGGTATTGCCCATCTCCCCAAGACTTTCAAAACACACAGTGATTTGGGTATTGCCCATCTCCCCAAGACTTTCAAAACACACAGTAATTTGGGTATTGCCCATCTCCCAAGACTTTCAAAACACACAGTGATTTGGGTGTTGCCCATCTCCCCAAGACTTTCAAAACACACAGTGATTTGGGTATTGC
>JAXRKP010001109.1:7500-20000 GCA_037039925.1 Doris montereyensis | reverse complement strand
CTTGAAGGTGGAGTAATATGGAATGTGAGTCTTGCGTTTTCATATTGATATAGATCTACTCGGGCATAAGGTAAATTCAGGTTGATTTTCATTAAAGTTGCCCACACTCACAACTAAGGTGATCCCGGGTTGGGGGTGGGAGTGGGGGGGGAGGTGGGGTTAGTAGGCTTTTTAATTTTGCCCAGACTGCCCTGTAATCAGCCAAGGGACCGTTAACGTGCACAGAGTGTTGTGATCTGCACACGTGACCTCCTTTTTATTGTCCGTCTCCGATGGGACTAGAGAAAGAGAGAGAGACAGAGAAAGAAAAGGGGCAGTTAACTCCTTTATTTGATATGATTTCACCCACATCCACGTAAAAGGTGATCTCGAGATTTTTGGTTAGACGTTTTATTCATCTTGGCCCGGACTGCCCTGTAAACAACGAAGAAATAGTAAATGTGCACTTAGTGTTGTGATCGGCACACGGGACCTCCTTTTTATTGTTCGTCTCCGATGGGACTGGATATCGATTCAGCAATTTGGACCAGGGGTGATTGGGTTTGACTCGAACCTCATTCTGTTTGGCTGAGAGGACGACACATTGTTCTTGGACCACCCAATCCGTCAGGGGAAAGAAGAGAGGAAAGGGGAGGGTTGGGCGTGGAGAGGAATCAAAGGTAAACTTTTACCTGCACATCAAACTGACATTTACTGTAAAAAAAAAAAAAACCCAAAAACCCCGAAATCAAGAATGAGAGTTGAGAGAAACAGCGCCATACAGGATGTTTAACACGTGAAATGAGTTCCAGTGCTTTGAGCTCTCCAAGCGCCCTCCCCACCCCACCTCTACAACCCCCCCATCCCCTACAACTCCCCTCCCCCAGTACCCTGCTCTTTTGGGTCTAAACCTGACACGCAAACTTTCCTCCACAAACAGACAAACAGACCCATTTCAGACACCAAAATGAGTCCCCAAAGAGGCAAACAGTTTAAACTATAAAACGATGAAAGTGAAAGGCGCAATTAAATGGCTCAGCAGATGCCATTTCACACAGGCAATGGAGAACATCAAAGACCAACTACAGACTCTGGTAACAGGAACAGACATTCGAGGTGTGATTGGGTTGAACCAAGGCCGTCTCTAATAGAACCAGTCAAAGGCTAGGCATTTGATGGACGTTGTATGTTATGTTGGATCTGTGGAGTTCACGGCAAAACGTAGAATGTTAGTTCTAGATCTCCACACAATTTTTTCCTATAGATTTTAAATCTAAATGCACAATAATCTCGATCATAGCTTATACTTTATCTATCTATTATAATAATATAAAAAAAACCAAACTGTTCTGTCATTCCTCCTGACCTTGATAAAAGAAAATACTCGAAGGTTTAAAGGTTAATCCTTTATTTTCAAATCCCTCTAAGTCTTTTTAATAACTGTATAATTGGTTAAGTAAGATTCACTTTCTTTCCGTTCTAAACATGTCAAAGATGCTTTTTATTGTCTGTACGTATCAATCACCATCTGTAATTCTGTCTATGCCTACCAGTACCTACATAAAATATATACACGGCAATCGGAAAACACTAACCAAATGTGGTAGTGTAATGACAGAAGATAATATGAAAGCCCCATAGGAACAAACACGAGACAAACACAAGGAATAGACAGAAAAAACCCTGGCCACCATGGGGATCGAACCCGCAACTTCTGCGTCGGCACCCATCGCCTCGCCATGAAAAGAAAGCGTGCTACCAACCGAGCTAACTACGCTCCCTAAAAAGGAGTTTCATTAACAATGTCTTTCGCACGTCATATTCACTGACAGTTCGTTCTCCCAGTAGCCTAGACTACCATTTGTTTTTCTAGATCTAAACTTAGTATTATTTAAACAACCATTGAACATTGACGAATAAATACATTACAATATATAGTATGCCTCTGAAATAATCTGACGTAGATAAAGATAAACAGTGAGGCAAGGGGCATGTCGGAAGGTAATGTAATGACACAAGATAATATGAAAGCCCCATAGGAACAAACACGAGACAAACACAAGGAATAGACAGAAAACAAATCCTGGCCACCATGGGGATCGAAGAGGACTCGCTAGTCCAAAGGCAAAGTGACGGCCTCTCAACCAAAAGGTAGTGGGTTCAAGCCCCACCGACTGTTTCTCGAGTAAAATCTACCTCCCCCTCCCCTGGTCCAGGTAGATGGATCGACACCTAGTACCATCGGAGAAGTGAGTAGACCACAACACTCCGTGCACGGTAATGACCCCTTGACTGTGTAAAGGGCAATCCGGGCAAAAATTAAGAATTCTACCAGACCCCCAGATCAAATTAAATGAACAAAATCAAATTAAATGAACATCGGAAAAGGTTCACCAAATGTATTACAAAAATATGAACATTCTTTTCTAACAATCATGAGTATGATTTGCTTAGACCTAGATTTACATAGATCTAGCTATCTGCTTTGTGGTAATGCCATGTTCAGTTTAGATCAAGATATTATATCCGTTAACAACCAATCGATCTCAATCTAGATTCAGAT
Source organism: Doris montereyensis (assembly GCA_037039925.1). Taxonomy (NCBI): domain Eukaryota; kingdom Metazoa; phylum Mollusca; class Gastropoda; order Nudibranchia; family Dorididae; genus Doris; species Doris montereyensis. Next base: position 17,458 of record JAXRKP010001109.1, on the reverse strand, counting down.
GTTATTGTTATGTAGCTCTGCTGGGGACTTGGTGAAACGTAGGATAGAAAAACAGACACGATATGTACAGCAGACTGCGAAACACACACACACACACACACACACAGACACACACACACACACACACCACTAATGTGATGGTAATAGGAGAGGTTTGATCAAATTTTAATGGGAAACGCCGCCTTTACGTATTTTTACACACCTTTGTGAGGGGGAAGAGGGGGGGGGGGGGACCGGACTACTTTTTTTGACGCAACCCAAATTTGCCATCGCCCGACCTCTCAGTTTTCTTATCGTTAATAATCTTTAATTTTCTGTCTTCTCACTTTTGTGACCTTGACCCAATACACCATCTTGCCGCAGGCTAACACTTTCTCATCATTGTTGTCATGGAGTTGCTACGGTGCTATCATTTTAATTATAGGCACCTGGCCTTGAATTTTAGACGCATTGCTTTGAACTTGGGTTAATCAAAGGTCACATTTTGTATCTAGGGTCTACATTTTGTGACATCATCGTCCAGACGTAGATCTAAGCCGATATCGACAACGAGTACAGATTTGACCCACTTTCTTTTACGCCGCTAAACCGTATATTTACCCAATAATCAAATCTTAGGGGGTTTATATTCTAACCGTTTTCTACTAAATCTGATTCAAATCTAAATCTGGAAATGTGTTTTATTTTGAAAATTATAGATCTACATCTAGATACCAAAGGCGTAATTTTTATTGCAAATCGTAGATACCAAAGGGAACAAAATCATTTCGAGGGAGAAGATCTATCTAGCTCTATATCAACGTTCAGGGTAAGGAATTGTGGATATACTTCTTCCGTCTCACCTCTAAATGTAGATCTAAGCCGATCGACAACGAATACAAATCTGATCAACTTTAATTTACGCCGCTAAACCGTAAAATTACCATCAAACCTTAGGGGGTTCATATTCTATCGGTTTCATATTAGAGCTAAATCTAATTCAAATTTACATCTATATCTGTAATTTTTGTCACAAATTATAGATATAAAGGAAAACAATAACTTCAAGGGTATAGATTCTAGATCTAGATACATATCTATATAAACGTTTTTTTGCGAATTCGATGAACTTGAAAACGATGTATAAACGTGAAATACGAGTAGATTTAGATCTACATTTAGTTATGTGCGTAGATGTAGATCTGGTTCTAGGCCACTACATCAAATATGTTCATCAAAAAAGAGGTCCAAGGCTTCATTGAGTAAAAAAAAAACCCAACCATGCACGCATGCGCACAGGCGTAAACCCTTACTAGATCTAGATCTAGACCGAACACTGCCTCTACAACAAATTCATCAACAGAATCTTGACCTATATAGATCTAGATCTAGATCTAGATAATCTACAGAATGATTTCACCTCAATATATTCAGTAGCTTCTTTCAACTGATGTACATTCAATAAGGGCAACTCTTGGGATATTGATTGAAGACGTAATCGTATGTCTAGAATATAGGCGTTCGATGATCCACAAACTACACACTTTGCCTACATATTATTTGACATCATTTGACATTCTTCATTTGCATAAGCGCATTAATTTCTTCCGATAGTTCTGTATTAATAATAGTGACTGTTAAAAACACTTGATTTCTTTAATTATTTTAGATTTGCATTGGAAATTGATTTTGAATTAAGTGTTATAAGACTGCTATTAAAGATTTTGTGACGTAAACCGGTAAATATAATAATATTGATATTGATAGCTTGTGTCAGCTAGAACTTGTGCACGGTCCGCGGGTGATAAAAAATCATGCATTTTGGTGAATGTGCATTTTGACGGAGTCTTAAGGCCACAACCCATTTTACATTGCCATTCCTGTTATGAAATAAACTCGTCTTTTCGTTTGTTAGCAGTTGTTTGTTAATGTTTGGATTTCGTTTGCTGTGTGTTGGTTTCAGGACAAGACCCAATAGACCTTACCCTGGGGCCTTACCTCTTCTCATCAATCTATTATTACATTCTTCTCTCACTCAAGACTACACCAACGGGTGGGAGGTTAAAGCATCCGGTGACTAGGAATGAGTTTTCATACAAAAGTACAATCTCCTGGCAAAATTGACTCAGGACCTTTCTCACATCTTTTCGTGATCGAAGATCGGATTGTCTGTCTGGCAGACTTACCGAGTCGGGGAGGGAAGCGTTGACTAGAGCCGAGACAGCTTAAGATTAGTTGCATAATAATAGCTGTCGTGTATAGGTTATAGATCTCTGTACTATGTATACATGGTTAACGTAGATCTAGATGCAACACACAAACATACACGCACGTGCGTGACGATTCTGTCACTGACACGAGGTAAGAAGAGGTTGTCAATTGTGGCGAGTTTATTTTTCAAATGCAACAAGCCAGCCGTTGTTGCATTTTAGCGAAAATCCAAGCGAGCCGTTGTTGCATTTGGCGAAGTTAAGCCAGCCGTTGTTACATTTTGGCGAAGAAGTCAAGCCAGCCGTTGTTGCATTTTGGCTCAAGCCAGCCGTTGCTACATTTTGGCGAAGTCAAGCCAGCCGTTGTTGCTTTTGTCTTGTTGCATTTGGCGAAGTCAAGCCAGCCGTTGTTACATTTTGTCAAGCCAGCCGTTGTTACTGTCTCTGTCTCATTTTGTAATTAGCGTTTTAAAGTTTGGTTACTGTGCATTATGGCGAATCGTGCATTTTACCGTGCGCTATGGCGGGAACTGCTGCATTATAATTCCATGTCTAAATACACACCTATATTTAGCATAATAATAATAAATTAACGATTGTTTATATGGCGTGCAATCCGGTGTGAAGACATCTCTAGGCACAAACTTCACCTTGTCTACAATTGCACCCAGCAAATCAAAACCAAACATTCATATGCATAGGATAAATATCATTAACAACGAGACTAATCCGCTACATTAGTTAGTTGTAAGAAGACCATGTATTTTTAGACCTTATGTAAACTCTGATTCGGATGTTATAACATGTAAGTCTAAAGGAGAGAATTCCACACTGCTGTAGCTGCATGGGCAACAGACCCCCTAGCAAGCCTATCAGAACCTCTTTTGAGGATTTTTAAAAGACATTGACTCCCAGATCTCAATGATTGTGATGGTATTATTACCGACCATCTCAATGATTGTGATGGTATTGACTTTCTCACACCATAAAGACTGACTCCCATATCTCAATGATTGTGATGGTATTATTACCGACCATAAGGACACTGACTCCCATATCTCAATGATTGTGATGGTATTATTACCTTATGGTATTATTACCGACCATAAAGTGACACTGACTCCCATATCTCAATGATTGTGATGGTATTATTACCGACCATAAAGACACTGACTCACTGACTCCCATATCTCAATGATTGTGATGGTATTATTACCGACCATAAAGACATTGACTCCCATATCTCAATGATTGTGATGGTATTATTACCGACCTTAAAGACACTGACTCCCATATCTCAATGATTGTGATGGTATTATTACCGACCATAAAGACATTGACTCCCAGATCTCAATGATTGTGATGGTATTCAATGATTGTGACATTCTCAATGATTGTGATGGTACTACTACTACTACCATAAAATGGTACACCTATAAAGACACTGACTCCACTACCACTACTATCTCAATGATTGTGATGGTATTATTACCGACCTTAAAGACACTACTCTCCCATATCTCAATGATTGTGATGGTATTATTACCGACCATAAAGACATTGACTCCCAGATCTCAATGATTGTGATGGTATTATTACCGACCTTAAAGACATTGACTCCCAGATCTCAATGATTGTGATGGTATTATTACCGACCTTAAAGACATTGACTCCCAGATCTCAATGATTGTGATGGTATTGTTACCGACCATATAGACATTGACTCCCAGATCTCAATGATTGTGATGGTATTGTTACCGACCATATAGACATTGACTCCCAGATCTCAATGATTGTGATGGTATTGTTACCGACCATATAGACATTGACTCCCATATCTCAATGATTGTGATGGTATTGTTACCGACCTTAAAGACACTGACTCCCAGATCTCAATGATTGTGATGGTATTATTACCGACCTTAAAGACATTGACTCCCAGATCTCAATGATTGTGATGGTATTATTACCGACCTTAAAGACACTGACTCCATATCTCAATGATTGTGATGGTATTGTTACCGACCATAAAGACATTTTTGTATTGAATTCTATTGAGTGTAATCATGGACACATATGATAATATGGATGTTTATACTCGTTGTACGGTAATTTTAGGAAAGGTACTTCATTCTACTTTCCTCACTTGACTCAGGTGAATGAGTACCTAGCTATAGGTAGTGAAAGATCTTGTCAGAGCGTTAGTACGAAAAGCCTAACAGGTTTGTGTACTGTATGCTCCTCCGAGGAGTTGAGAAGGACTATGAATAAAATGGCCTGCTGTGGGATAAATGATGTACAGTCGGTGAGACTGCACTTGTGCAGTGATACGGACTATAAATCCATCTTTAATCCATCTTTAATCCATCTTTAATCCATCTTTAATCCATCTTTACATTTATAATCGACCATCCACACACAGAGGGGTACTATTACTTTTGGTTTTTTTTAAGTGTTTGTTTGTTTATATTTTTAAAAGCTCCAATGCTACGGTTTTCATCAAGGGGAGTCGGTAGTTTTTTTTCGAGCAAAATCTGTCCCATACTCCCTCCCACCCCCCCCCTCTGGTCCAGGTAGGTGAATCGACACCCTAGTTCCATCGGACACGGATGATAAAAAAGAGGTCCCGTGTGCAGTCTGTGCACGTTAAAATTCCCTTGGCTGTTTACAGGGCAGCAGTTGAGACGGGCAAAATTAAAACTCCTACCAAAAACCCCGAGATCACCTTAGTTGTGGAAGTGGGTAAAATCAAATCAAAACAACAAAAACAAAACATATACACACAAAAACACACACACACACACACACACACACACACACACACACACACCAAAACTACAGTTTTCATCGGTGTCTGGGCCAGATGCGCCTCCGAGAATCCAGAGAAATTGATTTGACACACAGCTGAGGCAAAGGAATGGCGTCAAAGCCCAAATCTACAATTACAATTATTGCTTTGGGCCCCCAGAGAGCATGAGGACAGCATGAAATTTCCCCTCCGTGAGGAGACCATGGGTGGACTCTTAGTTTTCAGCCAGAGCGCTAGATTTCCCCTGTCTCTGCCAATCTTTTGTCTACCCATCCTTGTTGTTCCAAGCAAGTTGAGCGGTTTAACTGGAGGCGGGGGGGGGGTGGGGGTGATCTACTTGATCTCTGTGTCTGTCTGTCTCTCTGTCTGTCTGTCTTTCTGTCTGTCTGTTTGTCAATGCTTGTGGTGGTTTGGGTTCTTAAAATGCTAGTAGCGGTGTTCATTGTCGTGTGAGGGGGGATCGTCTGTGTCTGTTTGTCTGTCTGTTTGTCTGTCTGTCTGTCAATGTGTGTGGTGGTTTGGGTTGTTAATGCTAGTAGCGGTGTTGGTGGTTGTGTCGATGGTAATGGTGGTGGTGGTAGTTGAGTTAATAGTTTTGAATGGTGGTGGTGGTGGTGGTAGTTGAGTTAATAGTGTTGGTAGTAGTGGCAATGGTAATGGTGGTGGTGGTGGTGGTAGTTGAGTTAATAGTGTTGGTAGTAGTGGCAATGGTAGTGGCAATGGTAATGGTGGTGGTGGTGGTAGTTGAGTTAATAGTGTTGGTAGTAGTGGCAATGGTAATGGTGGTGGTGGTGGTGGTAGTTGAGTTAATAGTGTTGGTAGTAGTGGCAATGGGTGGTGGTTGAGTTAATAGTGGTGGACCACAGGTGGTAGTTGAGTTAATAGTGTTGGTAGTAGTTGGTTAATGGTGTTGGTAATGGTGGTGGTGGTGGTAGTTGAGTTAATAGTGTTGGTAGTAGTGGCAATGGTAATGGTGGTGGTGGTGGTGGTAGTTGAGTTAATAGTGTGGTAGTAGTGGCAATGGTAATAGTGGTGGTGGTAGTTGAGTTAATAGTGTTGGTAGTAGTGGCAATGGTAATGGTGGTGGTGGTGGTGGTAGTTGAGTTAATAGTGTTGGTAGTAGTGGCAATGGTAATGGTGACAACACAACAGTTCAGGTGGTGGTAGTTGAGTTAATAGTGTTGGTAGTAGTGGCAATGGTAATGGTGGTGGTGGTGGTGGTAGTTGAGTTAATAGTGTTGGTAGTAGTGGCAATGTGGGTGGTGGTGGTAGTTGAGTTAATAGTTGGTAGTGGCAATGGTAATGGTGGTGGTGGTGGTGGTAGTTGAGTTAATAGTGTTGGTAGTAGTGGCAATGGTAATGGTGGTGGTGGTGGTGGTAGTTGAGTTAATAGTGTTGGTAGTAGTGGCAATGGTAGTGGCAATGGTAATGGTGGTGGTGGTAGGAGTTAATAGGTTGGTAGTAGTGGCAATGGTAATGGTGGTGGTGGTGGTGGTAGTTGAGTTAATAGTGTAGTATGGTGGTAATGGTGGTGGTGGTGTTGAGTTAATAGTGTTGGTAGTAGTGGCAATGGTAATGGTGGTGGTGGTGGTTGTAGTTGAGTTAATAGTGTTGGTAGTAGTGGCAATGGTAATGGTGGTGGTGGTGAGGAGTTGAAATAGTGTTGGTAGTAGTGTGGTAGTGGTGGTGGTGGTGGTGGTGGTTGAGTTAATAGTGTTGGTAGTAGTGGCAATGGTAATGGTGGTGGTGGTGGTAGTTGAGTTAATAGTGTTGGTAGTAGCAATGGTAATGGTGGTGGTGGTGGTGGTAGTTGAGTTAATGGTGTTGGTGGTGCTGTAATGGTAATGGTAGTGGTGGTGGTGGTGGTAATGATGATTGGTGGTGGAGATGGTGATGGCAATGGTAATGGTGGTGGTGGTGGTAGTTGAGTTAATAGTGTTGGTAGTAGTGGCAATGGTAATGGTGATTGTAACAGCAGTTGTAGCGCTGGTAGTGATGGTGATGGTGAAGGCGATAGTAATACTAGTGGTAGTGGTAATGAGGAGTGTGGTGGTAGTGAGGGCGCTGGTGGTGATGGTGATGGTGACGATGGTAGTAGTAGTGGTGGTAATGGTAATCGGGAGTGTGGTGGCGGTGGTAGCGTTGGTAGTGATGGTGATGGTGACGGTGGTAGTAGTAGTTGTGGTAATGGTAATGGGGAGTGTGGTGTGGTAGCGCTGGTGGTGATGGTGATAGTGACGGTGGTAGTAGTAGTTGTGGTAATGGTAATTTGGAGTGTGGTGGCGGTGGTAGCGTTGGTGGTGATGGTGATGGTGACGGTGGTAGTAGTAGTTGTGGTAATGGTAATGGGAGTGTGGTGGCGGTGGTAGCGTTGGTGGTGATGGTGATAGTGACGGTGGTAGTAGTAGTTGTGGTAATGGTAATTGGGAGTGTTGTGGTAGTGGTAGCGTTGGTGGTGATGGTGATCGGGAACGAGGTAGTAGTAGTTGTGGTAATGGTAATTAATAATAATAATAATAATAATAATAATAATAATAATAATAATAATAATAATAATACAATGATTAATTGGTTCATAATATGGCAATTTGTTGTTTATTGTTGGTGAATAAATGGCAATTTGATGACATGTTTGGTTGAGACAGTTGAGACATAAATTTCACAGTTGAGACATAAATTTTACAGTTGAGACATAAATTTTCACAGTTGAGATATAAATTTCACAGTTGAGATATAAATTTCACAGTTGAGACATAAATTTCACAGTTGAGACATAAATTTCACAGTTGAGATATAAATTACACAGTTGAGATATAAATTTCACAGTTGAGACATAAATTTCACAGTTGAGATATAAATTTCACAGTTGAGATATAAATTTCACAGTTGAGATGATAAATTTCACAGTTGAGATATAAATTTCACAGTTGAGATATAAATTTCACAGTTGAGATATAAATTTCACAGTTGAGATATAAATTTCACAGTTGAGATATAAATTTCACAGTTGAGATATAAATTTCACAGTTGAGATATAAAATTTCACAGTTGAGATATAAATTGATGGGGTTGAGATATAAATTTCACAGTTGAGATATAAAAAGCTACAAATCGTGTGATGACGTATTACACACACAGACAAACAACATAATCACATACACACACACTTCTAAGTACAAATGTGTAGGTACCTTTACAGACATATATATGATGGTCACAGTGATGATGGTTACAATGAAAGGGGTGAAGGTCTGGTTATGATGATAACAGGTGACTCTCTCTCTCAATAATGGTGATCTGATGATGATGATTGACTCCCTGATCTCTCTCTCTCTCTCTCTCTCTCTCTCTCTGATGATCATCTCTCTCTCTCTCTCTCTCTCTCTCTCTCTCTCTCTCTCTCTCTCTCTCTCTCTCTCTCTCTCCTCTCTCTCTCTCTCTCTCTCTCTCTCTCTCTCTTGGTCTCTGTCTCTGATCTTATCTCTCTCTCTCTGATCTCTGATCTGTGACTCTCTGACTGAATGATGATGATGATGATGATCTCTCTCTCTCTCTCTGATGAAGATCTCTCTCTCCCTGATCCCCCTCTCTCTTAATCCTCTTTCTCCCTCCCTCCCTCCCTCCCTCCCTCCTCCCTCTCTTCTTCTCTCTTCTGTCTCTTGATCTCTGTTGATGGTCTTGGTCTGATGATATTCCAAAATCTGATGTTGGAGATGGGTTTGAATAAGCATAAGTCGGACATAATAAATATAAAAAAGCAACAATCAAAAATTACTCTCCCCCTGATCCCAATGGTGATCTCTCTCTGGTCTCTGTCTCTCTGGTCTCTGGTCTCTGGTCTCTCTTCTCTGTCTCTCTCTCTCTCTCTCTCTCTCTCTCTCTCTCTCTCTCTCTCTCTCTCTCTCTCTCTCTTCCTCTTCCAATGAATATTTACTAGAAGAATAGCAGTGTCATAATATTTGAGAAACTCCACTTTAACTAAACTTTGCTCTTACGGAGCGAGTAGTTCACTGTCTTTATTGATACGAATGTCATTTTATATCTGTTGGTTCGACATTTCACCTCGACATATCTTCTTCCCGATGGCAACATCTTGAATTCTGGGTGAAGCGTGTGTTGTTGGTTGTGTATGATCTGAAACGCTTTTGTTCAACCGCATTTGAATATGACTGATAATTCCTTCAAGTGCGTGATTAGTGATTGGGAGTGTTGTGAGTGGTAGCGCTGGTGATGATGGTGAAGGTGATGGTGATCGTAATGAGGTAGTAGTAGTTGTGGTAATTGTGGTAATGGTGATTATGGTGGTGGCGGTGGTGGTGAGCGCTGGTGGTGATGGTGATGGTGATGGTGAAAGAGGTAGTAGTAGTTGTGGTAATGGTAATTAGGAGTGTAGTTCCAGTGGTAGCGATGGTGGTGGTGATGGTGATGGTGAAAGAGGTAGTAGTAGTTGTGGTGGCAATGGTAATTAGGGATTGTGAGTGGTGTTCAGTGATGGTGATAGCGATGGTGGTGATGGTGATGGTGATGATGGTGAGGAGGTAGTGGTAACGCTGTTGATGGTGGTGATGATGAGTAATTATAATGGGTTCAGTGGTAGTGCTGGTTGTGATGATGGTGATGGGAAGGTGATAGTAATAGTGATGAATGGTAATTAGGAGTGTGATTTGATTGTAGTGGTAATGTGGCTGATGGCGATGGTGATGGTGATGGTAAAAATGGTAGTAGTATGAAAATGGTAATGGGGAGTGTGGTGGCAGATGTAGTAGCTCATGGTGATGGTGATGATGAAGGTGGTAGTGTTAGTTGTGGTAATGGTATAATGGGTGAACGCTGGTGGTGAAATGAGTGATGGTGATGAAGGTGGTAGCGTTGGTGTGATTGTAATGGTAACGTGGTGTGGTTTCAGTGGTAGTTGAGTGATGGTGATGATGATGATGAAGGTGAAAATGGTAGTTGTATC
>JAXRKP010001108.1:165000-166312 GCA_037039925.1 Doris montereyensis | reverse complement strand
ACGGTGTGTTTATATACGTTGATTCTGTGTGTCTTTATGTCTTGACAGTGTGTTTATATACGTTGATTCTGTGTGTCTTCATGTCTTGACAGTGCGTTTACATACGTTGATTCTGTGTCTTCATGTCTTGACAGTGCGTTTACATACGTTGATTCTGTGTGTCTTCATGTCTTGACAGTGCGTTTACATACGTTGATTCTGTGTATGTTCATGTCTTGACAGTGCGTTTACATACATTGATTCTGTGTGTTCATGTCTTGACAGTGCGTTTACATACGTTGATTCTGTGTGTGTTCATGTCTTGACTATGCGTTTATATACGTTGATTCTGTGTGTCTTCTGTGTCGTGACTATGCGTTTATATACGTTGATTCTGTGTGTCTTCATGTCTTGACAGTGCGTTTACATACGTTGATTCTGTGTGTCTTCATGTCTTGACTGTGTTTTTACATACGTTGATTCTGTGTGTCTTTATGTCTTGACAGTATGTTTACATGCGTTGATTCTGTGTGTCTTCATGTCTTGAAAGTGCGTTTACATGTGCTGATTATGTGTGTCTTCATGTCTTGAAATTGCGTTTACGTGTGTGCTGATTATGTGTGTCTTCATGTCTTGAAAGTGCGTTACGTGTGCTGATTATGTGTGCCTTCATGTCTTGAAAGTGCGTTTACATGTGCTGATTATGTGTCTTCATGTCTTGAAAGTGCGTTTGCATGCGCTGATTATGTGTGTCTTCATGTCTTGAAAGTGCGTTTACGTGTGATTATGTGTGTCTTCATGTCTTGACAGTGTGTTCACATGTGCTGATTATGTGTGTCTTCATGTCTTGACAGTGCGTTTACGTGCTGATTATGTGTGTCTTCAGCGTCTTGACAGTGCGTTTACGTGTGCTGATTATAGTGTCTTCATGTCTTGACAGTGTGTTCACATGTAGAGGCTTCAGCCGATGGACTTTGATTTGATTTACCCACATCCATAAGCTGAGGTGATCTCGCGGTTTTGTAGGATTTCTAATTTTGCCCGGATTTCCTGTAGCCAGCCATTGGATCTCTAACATGCACAGAGTGTTGTAATCTGCACATGGAACCTTCTTTTTTATCGTCCGTCTCCGATGGGACTAGACATCGATCAACCTACCTGTACCAGATGGGGAGGGGGGTAGATTTTGCTCGAAAAACTCGAGAAAATCTGTCAACGTTGGCGGGGTTCGAACCCACTACCTTTTGGTTGAGATGCTGCCACCTTGCCTCTGGACTACCGAATCCCCCCACCCCCCCCCCTCAGCAGGTATGCAATGGATCTCTTGTACGAA
>JAXRKP010001108.1:152500-160000 GCA_037039925.1 Doris montereyensis | reverse complement strand
ACTTGTTGATACAATGTGATTTAAAAACCAAACAATAAATATTCCTCCTGTCATGTACTCGGGCAAGTTTCAATAATACATAAATAAGCCGAGAAAAATATGTCACATCTTGGAAGGTGGAATCGCAGATTATGACACACATGGCAAGGACAACCACAAACAAAGGAACATCGGTACTATTGTACGTATATTTAATTTCAGCATTACAAATTGCAACATAAACATCCTCAACAAAGACATGAAGCTGTACAAATAGAAAATGCATTACACGATTGACTACACATCAGGAAGAAACAAAAATAATTCACAACTCAGATCCTAACCATGAAACTTTTTTTAAAGATAGTCACACCAATGACGTCTTTGGTAACACGCTAAGTTTAAAATATGGAATTCAAATCAATGACACAGAGTCAATGACTGCCAACAAACACCATTTATAGAATGACTGATCCGAATGCTATGTCTCAGGCAACTGGTCCAAATGGAAGTTTTCCATTTCTACTGGTCCACATGGAAGTTTTCGACTACTACTGGTCCAAATGGAAGTTTTCGACTACCACTGGTCCAAATGAAAGTTTTCGACTACCACTGGTCCAAATGAAAGTTTTCGACTACCATTAGTCCAAATGAAAGTTTTCGACTACTACTGGTCCAAATGGAAGTTTTCGACTACTACTGGTCCAAATGGAAGTTTTCGACTACTACTGGTCCAAATGGAAGTTTTCCACTACTACTGGTCCAAATGAAAGTTTTCGACTACCATTGGTCCAAATGAAAGTTTTCGACTACTACTGGTCCAAATGGAAGTTTTCGACTACTACTGGTCCAAATGGAAGTTTTCGAGTACTACTGGTCCAAATGGAAGTTTTCGACTACTACTGGTCCAAATGGAAGTTTTCCATTTCTACTGGTCCACATGGAAGTTTTCGACTAGTACTGGTCCAAATGGAAGTTTTCGACTACTACTGGTGCAAATGGAAGTTTTCGACTACTACTGGTCCAATGGAAGTTTTCGACTTCTACTGGTCCAATGGAAGTTTTGACTACTACTGGTGCAAATGGAAGTTTTCGACTACTACTGGTCCAAATTGGAGGTTTTCGACTACTACTGGTCCAAATGAAAGCTTTCGACTACTACTGATCCAAATGAAAGTTTTCGACTACTACTGGTCCAAATGAAAGCTTTCGACTACTACTGGTCCAAATGGAAGTTTTCGAGTACCACTGGTCCAAATTAAAGTTTTCGACTACCACTGGTCCAAATGAAAGTTTTCGACTACCATTGGTACAAATGAAAGTTTTCGACTACTACTGGTCCAAATGGAAGTTTTCGACTACTACTGGTCCAAATGGAAGTTTTCGACTACTACTGATCCAAATGGAAGTTTTCGACTACTACTGGTCCAAATGGAAGTTTTCAATTTCTACTGGTCCACATGGAAGTTTTCGACTAGTACTGGTCCAAATGGAAGTTTTCGACTACTACTGGTGCAAATGGAAGTTTTCGACTACTACTGGTCCAAATGGAAGTTTTCGACTACTACTGGTCCAATGGAAGTTTTCAACTACTACTGGTGCAAATGGAAGTTTTCGACTACTACTGGTCCAAATTGAGGTTTTCGACTACTACTGGTCCATGGAAGTTTTCGACTACTACTGGTCCAAATGGAAGTTTTCGACTACTACTGGTCCAAATGGAAGTTTTCGACTACCACTGGTCCAAATGAAGGTTTTCGACTACTACTGGTCCAAATGGAGATTTTCGACTACTACTGGTCCAAATGGAAGTTTTCGACTACTACTGGTCCAAATGGAAGTTTTCGACTACTACTGGTCCAAATGGAGGTTTTCGACTACTACTGGTCCAAATGGAGGTTTTCGACAACTACTGGTCCACATGGAAGTTTTCGACTACTGCTGGTCCAAATGGAAGTTTTCGACTACTAGTACTACTGGTCCAAATGGAAATTTCGACTACTACTGGTCCAAATGGAAGTTTTTGAGTATTACTGGTTCAAATGGAAGTTTTCGACTACCACTGCTCCAAATGAAAGTTTTTGACCACCACTGGTCCAAATGAAAGTTTTCGACTACTACTGGTCCAAATGAAAGTTTTCGACTACCACTGCTCCAAATGAAAGTTTTCGACTACTACTGGTCCAAATGGAAGTTTTCGACTACTACTGGTCCAAATGGAAGTTTTTGACTACTACCGGTCCAAATGGAAGTTTTCGACTACCACTGGTCCAAATGGAAGTTTTCGACTACTACTGGTCCAAATGGAAGTTTTCGACTACTACTGGTCCAAATGGAAGTTTTCAACTACTACTGGTCCAAATGGAAGTTTTCGAGTACTACTGGTCCAAATTGAGGTTTTCGACTACTACTGGTCCAAATGGAGGTTTTCGACTACTACTGGTCCAAATGGAAATTTTCGACTACTGCTGGTCCAAATGGAAATTTTGACTACTACTGGTCCAAAGGGAAGTTTTGACTACTACTGGTCCAAATGGAGGTTTTCGACTACTACTTGGCCAACTGGAGGTTTTTGACTACTACTGGTCCAAATGGAATTTTTCGACTACTACTGGTCCAAATGGAAATGTCGACTACTACTGGTCCAAATGGAAGTTTTTGACTACTATCGGTCCAAATGGAGGTTTTCGACTATTACTGGGCCAAATGGATGTTTACAACTACTACTGGTCCAAATGGAAGTTTTCGACTACTACTGGTCCAAATGGAAATTTTCGACTACTACTGGTCCAAATGAAAGTTTTCGACTACCATTGATCCAAATGAAAGTTTTCGACTACTACTGGTCCAAATGGAAGTTTTCGACTACTACTGGTGCAAATGGAAGTTTTCGACTACTACTGGTCCAAATGGACGTTTTCGACTACTACTGGTCCAAATGGAAGTTTTCAATTTCTACTGGTCCAAATGGAAGTTTTCGACTAGTACTGGTCCAAATGGAAGTTTTCGACTACTACTGGTGCAAATGGAAGTTTTTGACTACTACTGGTCCAAATGGAAGTTTTCGACTACTACTGGTCCGATGGAAGTTTTCGACTACTACCGGTGCAAATGGAAGTTTTCGACTACTACTGGTCCAAATTGAGGTTTTCGACTACTACTGGTCTACATGGAAGTTTTCGAGTACTACTGGTCCACATGGAAGTTTTTGACTACTACTGGTCCAAATGAAAGTTTTCGACTACTACTGGTCCAAATAGAAGTTTTCGACTACCACTGGTCCAAATGAAGGTTTTCGATGGTCCAAATGGAGGTTTTCGACTACTACTGGTCCAAATGGAAGTTTCGACTACTACTGGTCCACATGGAAGTTTTTGACTACTACTGGTCCAAATGGAAGTTTTACTACTGGTCCACATGGACTACTACTGGTCCAAATAGAAGTTTTCGACTACTACTGGTCCAAATGGAAGTTTTTGACTATTACTGGTCCAAATGGAAGTTTTCGACTACCACTGCTCCAAATAAAAGTTTTCGACTACCACTGGTCCAAATGAAAGTTTTCGACTACCATTGGTACAAATGAAAGTTTTCGACTACTACTGGTCCAAATGGAAGTTTTCGACTACTACTGGTCCAAATAAAAGTTTTCGACTACTACTGGTCCAAATGGAAGTTTTCGACTACTACTGGTCCAAATGGAAGTGTTCAATTTCTACTGGTCCACATGGAAGTTTTCGACTACTACTGGTCCAAATGAAAGTTTTTGACTACTACTGTGGAAATTTTCGACTACTACTGGTCCAAATGGAAGTTTTCGACTACTACTGGTCCAATGGAAGTTTTTGACTACTACTGGTGCAAATGGAAGTTTTCGACTGGTCCACATGCAAATGGAAGTTTTCGACTACCACTGCTCCAAATTGAGGTTTTCGACTACTACTGGTCCACATGGAAGTTTTCGACTACTGGTCCACATTGTATGTACAAATGAAAGTTTTCGACTACTACTGGTCCAAATGGAAGTTTCGACTACTACTGGTCCAAATGGAAGTTTTTCGACTACTACTGGTCCAAATGGAAGTTTTCGACTACTACTGGTCCAAATGGAAGTGTTCAATTTCTACTGGTCCACATGGAAGTTTTCGACTAGTACTGGTCCAAATGGAAGTTTTCGACTACTACTGGTGCTGGAAATTTTCGACCACTACTGGTCCAAATGAAAGTTTTCGACTACCACTGGTCTGGAAGTTTTGACTACTATGGTGCAAATGGAAGTTTTCAAATGGTCCAAATTGAGGTTTTCGACTACTACTGGTCCACTGGTTTTCAAATGGAATGTTTTCGACTACTACTGGTCCAAATGGAAGTTTTCGACTACTGCTGGTCCAAATGGAGGTTTACGACTACTACTGAGTCCAAATGGAAGTTTTCAACTACTACTGGTCCAAATGGAAGTTTTCGACTACTGGTCCAAATGCAATGGACTACTACTGGTCCGAATGGAAGTTTTTGACTATTACTGGTCCAAATGTTTTCGACTACCACTGCTCCAAATGAAAGTTTTTGACTACCACTGGTCCAAATGAAAGTTTTCGAACTACTGGTCCAAATGAAAGTTTTCGACTACCACTGCTCCAAATGAAAGTTTTCGACTACCACTGGTTCAAATGGAAGTTTTCGACTACTACTGGTCCAAATGGAAGTTTTCGACTACTAATGTTCCAAATGGAAGTTTTCGACTACTACCGGTCCAAATGGAAGTTTTGGACTACCACTGGTCCAAATGGAAGTTTTCCATTTCTACTGGTCCAAATGGAAGTTTTCGACTACCCCTGGTCCAAATGGAAGTTTTCCATTTCTACTGGTCCACATGGAAGTTTTCAACTACTACTGGTCCAAATGGAAGTTTTCAACTACTACTGGTCCAAATGGAAGTTTTCGACTACTACTGGT
Organism: Doris montereyensis; assembly: GCA_037039925.1. Lineage (NCBI taxonomy): Eukaryota > Metazoa > Mollusca > Gastropoda > Nudibranchia > Dorididae > Doris > Doris montereyensis. Next base: position 155,065 of record JAXRKP010001108.1, on the reverse strand, counting down.
CCAAATAGAAGTTTTCAACTACTACTGGTCCAAATGGAAGTTTTCGAGTACAACTGGTCCAAATTGAGGTTTTCGACTACTACTGATCCAAATGGAAGTTTTCGACTACTACTGGTCCAAATGGAAATTTTCGACTACTGCTGGTCCAAATGGAAATTTTGACTACTACTGGTCCAAATGGAAGTTTTTGACTACTACTGGTCCAAATGGAATTTTTCGACTAATACTGGTCCAAATGGAAATGTCGACTACTACTGGTCCAAATGGAAGTTTTTGACTACTACCGGTCCAAATGGAGGTTTTCGACTACTACTGGGCCAAATGGATGTTTTCAACTACTACTGGTCCAAATGGAAGTTTTCGACTACTACTGGTCCAAATGGAAGTTTTCGAGTACTACTGGTCCAAATGGAAGTTTTCGACTACTACTGGTCCAAAATGGAAGTTTTCATTTCTACTGGTCCACATGGAAGTTTTCGACTAGTTCTGGTCCAAATGAAAGTTTTCGACTACTACTGGTCCAAATGGAAGTTTTCGACTACTACTGGTCCAATGAAAGTTTTTGACTACTACTGCTGCAAATGGAAGTTTTCGACTACTACTGGTCCACATGGAAGTTTTCGACTACTACTGGTCCAAATGGAAGTTTTCGACTACTGCTGGTCCAAATGGAGGTTTACGACTACTACTGGTCCAAATAGAAGTTTTCAACTACTACTGGTCCACATGGAAGTTTTCGAGTACTAGTACTACTGGTCCAAATGGAAATTTCGACTACTACTGGTCCAAATGGAAGTTTTTGAGTATTACTGGTTCAAATGGAAGTTTTGACTACCACTGCTCCAAATGAAAGTTTTTGACTACCACTGGTCCAAATGAAAGTTTTCGACTACTACTGGTCCAAATAAAAGTTTTCGACTACCACTGCTCCAAATGAAAGTTTTCGACTACCACTGGTTCAAATGGAAGTTTTCGACTACTACTGGTCCAAATGGAAGTTTTCGACTACTACTGGTCCAAATGGAAGTTTTCGACTACTACCGGTCCAAATGGAAGTTTTCGACTACCACTGGTCCAAATGGAAGTTTTCCATTGCTACTGGTCCAAATGGAAGTTTTCGACTACCACTGGTCCAAATGGAAGTTTTCCATTTTTACTGGTCCACATGGAAGTTTTCAACTACTACTGGTCCAAATGGAAGTTTTCAACTACTACTGGTCCAAATGGAAGTTTTCGACTACTACTGGTCCAAATAGAAGTTTTCAACTACTACTGGTCCAAATGGAAGTTTTTGACTACTACTGGTCCAAATGGAGGTTTTCGACTACTACTGGTCCAAATGGAGGTTTTGACTACTACTGGTCCAAATGGAATTTTTCGACTACTACTGGTCCAAATGGAAATGTCGACTACTACTGGTCCAAATGGAAGTTTTTGACCACTACCGGTCCAAATGGAGGTTTTCGACTACTACTGGGCCAAATGGATGTTTTTAACTACTACTGGTCCAAATGGAAGTTTTCTACTACTACTGGTCCAAATGGAAGTTTTCGACTACTACTGGTCCAAATGAAGGTTTTCGACTACTACTGGTCCAAATGGAGGTTTTCGACTACTACTGGTCCAAATGGAAGTTTTCGACTACTACTGGTCCACATGGAAATTTCGACTACTACTGGTCCAAATGGAAATTTTTGACTACTACTGGTCCAAATGGAGGTTTACGACTACTACTGGTGCAAATGGAAGTTTTCGACTACTACTGGTCCAAATGGAAGTTTTCGACTACTAGTACTACTGGTGCAAATGGAAATTTCGACTACTACTGGTCCAAATGGAAGTTTTGACTATTACTGGTCCAAATGGAAGTTTTCGACTACCACTGCTCCAAATGAAAGTTTTTGACTACCACTGGTCCAAATGAAAGTTTTCGACTACTACTGGTCCAAATGGAAGTTTTCGACTACTACTGGTCCAAATGGAAGTTTTCGAGTACTACCGGTCCAAATGGAAGTTTTCGACTACCACTGGTCCAAATGGAAGTTTTCCATTTCTACTGGTCCACATGGAAGTTTTCAACTACTGCCGGTCCAAATGAAAGTTTTCAACTACTACTGGTCCAAATGGAAGTTTTCGACTACTACTGGTCCAAATTGAGGTTTTCGACTATTACTGGTCCAAATGGAGGTTTTCGACTACTACTGGTCCAAATGGAAATTTTCGACTACTGCTGGTCCAAATGGAAGTTTTCGACTACTACTGGTCCAAATGAAGGTTTTCGACTACTACTGGTCCAAATGGAGGTTTTCGACTACTACTGGTCCACATGGAACTTTTCGACTACTACTGGTCCAAATGGAAGTTTTCGACTACTACCGGTCCAAATGGAGGTTTTCGACTACTACCGGGCCAAATGGTGGTTTTCGACTACTACTGGTCCAAATTGAGGTTTTCAACTACTACTAGTCCAAATGGAAGTTTTCGACTACTACTGGTCCAAATGGAGGTTTACGACTACTACTGGTCCAAATGGAAGTTTTCGACTACTACTGGTCCAAATGGAAG
>JAXRKP010001108.1:105000-147500 GCA_037039925.1 Doris montereyensis | reverse complement strand
AGTACACAATAAAAATAATTATTACCTGTATGCAACTTAAGATATTTATCAGCATTGCATGTAAAATTAGTTTGGTATGTGTTTAAGAATAGGTGGTGTTTCAAAGACTGTTTGAAGGACTTGAGAAACTCATGTGTCAAATGAGATCTGGCAAATCATTACACGGCCTGAACTGAATTATTAAGAGCACAATTTCATGTTGAATGGCAAAGTAACGATCACGAATGGCAAAGTAACAATCCCCTCAATATTGAGTTTCCCCAATAAGAAACGACTGTTAAGTAGATGCGTTGTGAGAGGAAGTTTCCTCTGGGGAAAAAAATATCAACACTGACCTTGTTTAGATTCCTTCTTATGGTTTCAACTGTGTCGTCAAAGTACGTTTCAAACTCCTCAGCTAGATCATGCTGGGAATCTATCTTTGCTATGTCGGGTTGGGAGAAATGACGTTGGTGGTTTGTGCTTGGCGGGCAGGGGACAAAATAAGCACCTGTACGAGAGTAGATGATCCCGCCCTCCACGAGTCTCCTGCTGCCTTGCAGGCAGGTCTTAGCTGACCAAAGGCTAAGGGAGTTAACCCTGAAAGAAAACAACCTGCTGCCTTGCATGCCAGTCATGACAGACCAAAGGCTAAGGGAGTTAACCCTGACAAAAAATAACAACCTGTTGCTTTGCAGGTTGGTCTTGAATGACTGAAAACTAAGGAGTTAACTCTGACAGAAAATAACAAGGCCCGGTAGGGGGCCTCAAGGTGGCAGCCCCACCATCTACCTAGGTACAGTGGGCTAATCCCCTACTTATCGAAAACAACCTGATTCAAAGTAATATGTACACCCGGCTTGAACTTTCGAAGATGACTCTGGAAAAGAACACGGACTGTGATTTTTGGAACATGGAATGTTAGGGCAATTAATGGAAAGGAGTTAGAATTAGTTGAAGAAATGGAAAAATTCAAAGTAGACATTTTGGCCATTACAGAAACAAAGAAAAACAGACAAGGAATAGAAAATGTAGGACCAAATCATACTTTAATCTTCTCAGGAGTAGATGTCAAAGATAGAGCTAGAGCAGGAGTAGGCCTCCTAATGAATAAAAAGCAAGAAATGCTACTAGAAAGTTGGAAATTTGTAAGCCCATGGCTATTAGAGGTAAATATTAAACCAAAGGAAGAGAAATTAAATTATTAATAGCTTATGGACCAAACGAAGATGCCACCAAAGAAGAAAAAGATATCTTCGAAAATGATTTACAAATAGCTGCAGAGAATCTCAAACTCAAACAGGAATTAATGGTTTTAGGAGATTTAAACGCTAGAGTAGGCAACAATACAGAAACATCAGGAGGAGTAATAGGTAAAGAAGGAGAGACAGCAACTTCTCCAAATGGAGAGAGACTAATAGATTTTTGCCTAAAGAATAACATGAAAATAGCTAACATATTTTTTCCTCATAAAGATATCCACAAATATACAAGAGTAAATGAAGACAGATGTGAAAAGTTAATCATAGACTACATAATAGTTAGCAGCTCCCTTTTTACAGTACAATGGATGTTAGAGTAAGCAGAGGAGCTGAAATATTTAATGATCATCACCTAGTGATAACCAAAATAAGATTATTAACTGAAGAAAACAAACAGAAAAGGAAAGAGAAGAAAGCTACTAAACTCAAAATAGAAGAACTAAATAAACCAATAGTAAAACAGATGTACCAATCCAGGATAAAAAGATCTATCAGTGAAAGGCAAATGGATCTGAAGGAAAGCACAATAGAAGAAAAGTGGCAAATACATAAAGAAACACTCCTCAGTTGTACTGAAGAGGTCTGTGGTAGGAAACAAATTAAAGGAGATGGGAAAAGGACAGCATGGTGGAATGAGAATGTCAAGACTAAGATCAAAGAAAAGAAAGATGCCTGGAAGAAATACTTGCAAACAAAGAGACCACAGGATAGGATAGATTACGTGAGTAAAAGAACGATCGCCAAAGAGGAAGTTAGGAAAGCAAAACAGGAACAGTGGGAAGAGTTTGGACAAAGACTTCAAGAAAGCTATCAAGGAAATCAAAAGCTGTTCTGGGGAGCAATGAAGAGCATGAGAAAGACCAAAACATGCCAAATACGACAAATTAAGAATGCCAAAGGAGATATAATGAAAGGAGACAGCGAAATCATGGAAACGTGGAGAAAGTATTTTCAACAATTACATAATCCCTCCAGAACAATATGAAACAAGGAGTACAGATCAATTATTAAGAGTAACAAGTAATGGAGTTGAGACAGACGAAGATGTAGATATCTCAATGGAAGAACTGCAAATAGCTATAGGAAAAGTGAAATTAGGAAAAGCCCCAGGAGCAAGTCAAGTGTATCCAGAAATGATTAAAAACCAAGGGAGAGAGGCAGACAAACTACTACATGCAATATGTCAACAAGCATGGAAGTCCAAACAGGTGCCAGACGACTGGAAAAGGGGAACTGTAGTACCAATACACAAGAAAGGATCAACCACGGAATGCTCAAACTATAGAGGGATATCACTACTTAGCGTACCAGGAAAAGTGTATGCCAGGATTCTGGAAATGAGACTAAGGAAAAGAGTAGAGGATCAGATTGAAGAACACCAAAGTGGATTTAGACCAGGAAGAAATGTACAAGATCACATATTTACAATTAGACAAATAATAGAAGAATTCCTTGAAAGAAACATTGACTTGCATCTGTGTTTTATTGACTTACAAAAGGCATTTGACACTGTGAGGAGGGACGAACTATGGCATTCCTTTCCTTAAAAGAACAGAACGTAGAGCAAAATTTAATAGAAGCCATTAAAAATTTTCACAATAAACCAACATGTGCAGTGAGAGTAGCTGGAAATGTATCTGCAGAATTTGATGTAGATATAGGAGTAAGACAGGGTTGTATTCTAAGTCCTCTATTGTTTATCACATTTATGGATTCAGTCGCAAAGGCATCCTCAAACATGAAGAAAATGAATGTAGGTATCTGAAAGCTCAAACCAGTAAATGTATCAATGCTTTCATTTGCTGGTGATTTAGTTCTGTTCGGAAAATCAGAAAGGGACTTCCAGTCAAATATCAACATTATGAATAATGAATTAAATAAAGGGGGAATAAGAGTAAATGCAAAGAAAACTAAAACAATACTAGTAACTAGGGAAGCTAAAACACAAAATCTTAAATTAGGCAGGGAGAATTTAGAACAAGTTCAAAGCTACAATTACTTAGGAGTAATGATTAACTCAGAGGAAAACTAAGAGAAGAAATCAACCAGAGAATCCAAAAGGCAAGTGCAATATATAACCACATAGGAAATGCCTTTGTAGGTAAACAAGAATTGTCAACAAAAACCAAAATGGCAGTATACAACACAGTTTATTGTCCTACTCTCCTCTATGGCCGTGAAACCTAGACCTTAGACAGTAGGGAATACAGTAGAGTGCAGGCAGTCGAAATGAAATATCTAAGCAGATAGCATAAAAACTAAGATAGAAATGAATCAATTGAGATGGTTTGGGCATGTTAACAGAATGAATGACAATAGAATAGCTAAATCAGTATATAGTGCTAAAACTCAAGTTAAAAGACCGAAAGGCAGACCTCGGAGAAAGTGGGAAGAAGATATAAAGAGGCATTAACGCAAATAAATTTAACTTTCACGGAAGGAAACGGAAACTGTCAGGACAGGGCAACCTGGAGAAAGATCATTTCGGGCATTTAAAACGCATACACCGGAAGGTAGAATGGGAGCTGATAAAGAAAGAAAGAAAGGTTTGTGCTTGAGAATCTCACCTGCGACTTTGACAGTTATAATGGACTATTTCACTGTTATGACAGTCACATGCTATTTCGCACAGCAATATGAGGCTTCAAAGACCAAATTCACGTCTTTCTCTACTTTCTTGCAACCCTCTTTAAGAACGTATATGTGTCTCTGGGATTCGTCTGTACGTAAAACTGGCAGTGGCAAGCTCTAGGTTTGTGTGTGTGTGTGTTGATTGGCCTGGCACTTTATGCCAAATACAATATATTTATGATGTTGTGTATTTGGCAATGTTTCAAATGTCTCACTATGTTTCAGCTGTTTTAGTACCATTGGCCTAGTCATGCACCTGAAGAAGCTCCAGTTGTTTCAAGCGTTATTGATTTAGTCAAGCGCCTCATGTTGTTCCAGCTGTTTTGAGCTGGCCTATCATTAATAATATAAAGTGCCTATGATTGTTCCGGCGGTGTACGGCATCATTAACTGTGCCAAGTGCCTAAGTTTCGGCTGTTCAGGGGATCATTAACTGTGCCAGGTGCCTAAGTTTCGGCTGTTTAGGGTATCATTAACAGTGTCGAGTGCTTAAGTTTCTGTTATTTATGGTATCCTTAACTGTGCCAAGTGCCTACGTTTCGGCTGTACAGGGTATCATTAACTGTGCCAAGTGCCTCTTTCGGCTGTTTACGGTATGATTAATTGTGCCAAGAGCCTAAGTTCCAGCTGTTTACGGCATCATTAACTGTGCCAAGTGCCTAAGTTCCGGCTGTTTCAGGTATCATTAACTGTGCCAAGTGCCTAAGTTCCGGCTGTTTCAGGCATCATTAACTGTGCCAAGTGCCTAGGTTCCGGCTGTTTCAGGTATCATTAACTGTGCCAAGTGCCTAAGTTCCGGCTGTTTCAGGCATCATTAACTGTGCCAAGTGCCTAAGTTTCAGCTGTTTTAAGGTATCATTAACTGTGCCAAGTGCCTGTTCCGACTGCTTCAATTATCATTAACTGTACCAAGTGCCTAAATTCCGGCTGTTTACGGTATCATTAACGTTTCAGGTATCATTAAATGTGCCAAGTGCTCAATGACTGTACCAATTGCCTCAAGATGCTCAGGGTGTTATCATTATCATTGATGAAACCGAATGCTTCATGATGTTCCGGCTGTTTTGAGTATCATTGGTTAAACCAAATGCCTCAAGGTGTTTAAGCTGTTTTCTAGAATTACATTGGATTATTTGAATTATCGAACGTTAAATGTCTCGTATTATCTTACAAAAGTTACCTGTGTTCAAACTTCAAACGCCAAATCCACGTTTAACCGTGAACGTCAGGGAAAAAACTGTAGGATGGACGTAGTCGATAGGTAAGATGAAACATCTGGTCGTAGACACTTTTCAAGTCATGAACTACTTAATCAAATAAAGAAACTTGGCCATATCGGTCATGAAGAAATTTCATGTTTTTTTAAATTCTGTTTCATTTTAAGAAATTTTCATGGCACCTTTCTTCTATAGAAATTCGATAGGGATTTTTTTATTGAGTTTTAATTAAATGATTTAGAAATAGGATAATGCTATTTGTATCGACTTTTTCTTGTGGTTATGATAACATGTATTTTGCATTTAATTCAAAACTAGATCTAATCCCAATCTCATACTGTTTCAATTTTGTTTTGCCTCCAGCCACTTGTTGCTTCTTCTATGAAATGACTTAAATAAATGTTTACTGAACAGGTCAATGAAAACAAATAAAACAGACTTAATAAGAATAAAAACACCAAATCAGATTGTGCTTGAGGTCATAGCCATACGATAAACAGTAATATTTTTGTTTTGTTTTTTTTAATTAAATTATGGATCGTGTTTAGTATAACACTGTAACTGTGATTCAAAGTGAAAGAAAGATAAGCTTTGCCTGTGTGTGTGTGTGTGTGTGTGTGTGTGTGTGTGTTCTGCTTGGTGTTTGCTGCTGTGTGAATCTGTTTCTTCCTCCTTCCCCCACCCCTGCTTCTACTTCAACGATATGTGATAATCGTCATTAATCAATACCAAAATTTTTATGTCTTGTGATTTTCTTCAATATGTATATGAAAATGTAATGCTGTGATACATACAAATTACATATTATGTAATACATTACTAATGTAGATGTATATGTTACCATCGCTTGTGATTCGACACATAATAATGAGCATGTGTTGAGTGCTGCTAAACTTAATTACATTTGTGTTCTATGTGAAATATTGTCATTAGAAGAAATTATGATTTGCTGATAAATGCTCTGCATGCTCTCAATAAAAATAAGTTCGCTATAAAAAAATATATCTTTGAATATGGACGTCTGTTTTTTATCAAATCTGGAATGAGAAACATGTATGTGAAGCAAATTGAATATAATTCACTTCAAAAGAATTTTAATCAGATAATTGCTACCAGAAATGTGTTTAAGTATCACGTACTGTTTTTGCCATTGACAAAGGAATATTTTTTAGTGTTGTGTCTTTGTTTGAAGACTGTATCTTATGAAACTCCAACAGATTGAGTGTTATGAAACAAAGTCAAAGGCTGGAAACAGCAGAATACAAAGTTGACATGTGTGGAGTGGAATATTTCCTCGTTCTTGCAATAACCAATTTTGTCTCTTGCCTTTTGCCATCCAAAAACTTAATTTTAAAAAGAAAACTGTATTAAAAATTATGCCTGTAGAGGCATCAATTGATTTGACATGATTCAACCAAACGTGCAATACAAAAGAGACATTGAGATGCCGACACCTTGTCTCTGAACCATCAAACCCCCTTACGTGCAAGTCCCAAAACGTCTAAATCGAGAGCAGTAGAAGAAGTTGGGTGTAAACATAGGTGGGAAGTGTTTCATTTCATCGGATTTTACCATGTCCACCATATGCTGTGATCTCATAGTGAATTATGAGGAATCAGCAAGATGAAAGATATGTGAAAGAGTGAAGAGAAAGAAGAAGAACCTACCAGTAGTGTTTGCCGGCCATCAACAGTGTAAAAGGAAAAGGATGTCAACATAAGAGATACGCTTTTAATTTTATACAAGTTGTAAAGAAAAAAACAGGACACTTCAAAACTATGTTGACTAAAGAGTTTTATTATCCGCAAAATCAAGTCAACAAAGCAATGAGAATATGAACATCTTTTTCAGTCATATCAATATTGATACATTTTTACTCAAATAAATATTTTCTTTATTTTTTTTGTACAGACGGAAAGCAAATACATAATGCAATAATATGATTTAATTTTACCCACATCCAAAACTAGGGTGATCTCAGGGCTTTTGGTAGGATTTTTAATTTTGCCCAGACTGCCCTGTCAACAGCCAAGGGATTTTTAACGTGCACAGAGTGTTGTGATCTACACACAGGACTGCCTTTTTATCGCCAGTCTCTGGTGGGACCATGTGCCAATCAACCTACCTGGACCAGGGTAGCAGATTTTCCTAGAAAAAAACTAGAAAATTGTTCAACGATTGTCGGGGCTCGAATCCACTACCTTTTGGTTGAGATGCCGACACCTTGCCTCTGGACTACCGAGTCCCCCATAGTGCAATAATGGGTGAAAGACATACATATATTAAAAGAAAGAGGAAACATAATTAATATATAGTGAAGAACAATAAACATTGACAGAAAGATATAATTTAATGTCCCACAAGCACCATAGATTACAGCTAAACATATCAGCATCATTTAAATTGAGGGAAGATTTTGTATCTACTACATGTACCAGTTTCCATGTATGGTAGATCTAAAAGGAACATGATGAAAATTCAACATAAACAGTGTTCCCCATAAAGATTTGAAAGACAGGGACAAACAGGCAGGCAAAGATAGAGAGACAGACTGACAGACAGAAAAAGAGGGTTTTTTATTTTCATTTTTTATTTTGCTTGGACTGCCCTGTAAACAGTCAAGGGATCTTTCATATGCACAGAGTGTTGTGATCTGCACACAGGACCTCCTTTTTATCATCCGTCTCCAATGGGACTAGGTGTCGATCCACCTTCCTGGACCAGGGAGATAGATTTTGCTCGAAAAAACTCAAGAAAATTTTTCAACCGTTAGCGGGGCTCGAACCCATTACCTTTTGGTTGAGAGGCTGACACCTTGCTTCTGGACTACCGAGTCCCCCTTAAACAAGACGTAGACACTAACAATAATAACTGTCATCACCTCATTCAATGTAGAGTCAGAGGTCAGAGAAAAGTGTGTGAGCTAAGTGAAGAGAAAAAAAAATTCATAGCATGTAAATTTCAAATTGTTTGTCATTTCCATTTTTGTTTTAGGCGTTATAGCGAAACCGTAGTGCTTTAAGTTTGTAGTCACAACGGTTTGGTTCTGTCTTTGTTTCATAACTAGATCAGACCATCATCTGGATCAAATTTGCATTTCAAAGTCACAAACCATTGACAGTGATTGGTTGTGAATTGTTTCAAATAGGAAATGTTTTGGTCTGTGTCTTTTGGTGTTTTTTTCTTTTACTCAGGGAATTTTTAACAAGGGGCAGGTAGGAGGTTTTTGCTCATTGCTGAACAATTTATTTGCAGTCTGATTTGGCAAAACTGAATCCGTCACCATGATTAGATAGCAAAGAACACTCAGAGGACTGATCTTTATTTAACAACTAGAGAGCAACATTTATTAGACGGTTTTTCACTGTAATTCTTATCAATTTCTTTCCCTGGTCCATTTAAAATTGTAAAAAAGCACTTACACTTTTATGAAAATAAATACAAAGAAAAAAACAACCCAACAATACTGGTATAAACCTAATTTAGACCATACTAGGCCTTTGAGGGAGACACAGATTGTAGTGAGCCGTCTGATTCCAAAACTTCATGTCCTTCCAGCCACACCATCCCTGAAACAGGAAAGAAAACTCTCATCAATGAAACATTTCTTTCAATATCTGTTACCTCATTCCTATTGAAAGAAAAGAAGACTCATCAATGAAACATTTCATTCAATACCTGTTACCTGGCTCCCATTGAACAGAAAAGAAGTCTCATTGATGAAACATTTCATTCAATACCTGTTACCTGGCTCCCATTGAACAGAAAAGAAGTCTCATCGATGAAACATTTCATTCAATACCTGTTACCTGGCTCCCATTGAACAGAAAAGAAGACTCATCAATGAAACATTTCATTCAATACCTGTTACCTAGCTCCCATTGAACAGGAAAGAAGTCTCATCATTGAAACATTTCATCACTACCTGTTACCTAGCTCCCATTGAACAGGAAAGAAGTCTCATCAATGAAATATTTTATTCAATACCTGTTACCTAGCTCCCATTGAACAGGAAAGAAGTCTCATCAATGAAATATCTTATTCAATATCTGTTACCTAGCTCCCATTGAACAGGAAAGAAGTCTCATCATTGAAACATTTCACTGAATACCTGTTACCTAGCTCCCATTGAACAGGAAAGAAGACTCATCAATGAAATATTTCACTGAATACCTGTTACCTAGCTCCCATTGAACAGGAAAGAAGTCTCATCATTGAAACATTTCACTGAATAACTGTTTTCTAGCTCCCATTGAACAAGAAAGAAGACTAATCAATAAAACATTTCACTCAATACCTGTTACTCAGCTCCCATTGAACAGCAAAGAATAGGGGGGGGAGGAGGGACCGGCATTATAACTGGGGAGGAGTGAAACCTGTCACGTCTCGCATCTTGTCCAACAGGCAATGAATTATGACATGTTCCACTTCATGTTAGTGGTTTGGGTGGCCTTAGTGGCATAGGTGGCCTTAGTGGCATGGGTGGCCTTAGTGGCATGGGTGGCCTTAGTGGCATAGGTGGCCTTAGTGGCATAGGTGGCCTTAGTGGCATGGGTGGCCTTAGTGGCATAGGCGGCCTTAGTGGCATGGGTGGCATGGGTGGCCTTAGTGGCATAGATGGCCTTAGTGGCATAGGTGGCCTTAGTGGCATGGGTGGCCTTAGTGGCATAGGTGGCCTTAGTGGCATGGGTGGCCTTAGTGGCATAGGTGGCCTTAGTGGCATGGGTGGCCTTAGTGGCATAGGTGGCCTTAGTGGCATGGGTGGCCTTAGTGGCATAGGTGGCCTTAGTGGCATGGGTGGCATGGGTGGCCTTAGTGGCATAGGTGGCCTTAGTGACCTTAGTGGCATAGGTGGCCTTAGTGGCATGGGTGGCCTTAGTGGCATGGGTGGCCTTAGTGGCTAGGTTGCCAGACTTCAGATCATATAAATCCTGGGTTCGAATCTGACTTTGTGTTCCTTGGGAAAGACACTTCACAGGCATTTTCCACACTTGACCCAAGTGAAAATGGGTATCAGCGCCATCTTGGGAATAAAAATCTGCGACAGACCAGTGTCCTGTTCGCAATGTGATTATTATCCCCTACTTTCCTTCAAACTATAGAACCCAGGATAAACTCGGTGCTATGGGCCGTATGGCTCTTGAAGGAATTTTACTTTTTACTTTACACTTCTTGCTATAGAAACTATAACAACAAGCTCCAGCTCACAGGTCGTAACAGCTTTGAAGAAACTTTATTCATGTCAGTATTGTAGTGAAGGGACAGCTGCCACATCATAAACATAGAATAGCACAGTAATCAGTACAAACTGAGTTCATCAACTTCTACATTATACACAGAAAATAATATAAAATACAACATGAACCTCAAGAAAGTTTTCAGTTTCTTACTTTGCTTTGAACGGTTCGAAGATCTTCGCCGCCAGTGTAGTGAGGGTCCAGGATGAGAAAGCTGATGTCACCTGTCAATTCATCGTAAGCCACGCCCAGAATAGTATGTGCTAACACACCACCACCTAAGTTGAACAAGAAGAATGAGAAGAAAAAAAAATCAAAACAAAATTTCTTTTCCAGGAAGGATTGTGCCCTTCAGTTGACAATTTACACGTTCTTCTTCTCCAAAGGGACTAAGTTGTTTGAGCTCCGAAAGAACGTTTAAAACACCAATCATCAACACTTGCTTTCATCAGATGGCATAGGGGCCAGTTACGGATACCTGAAGCTAAACCCTATAGCCATCGGAGACCCCATAAATACATTGGGTATAAATAAGTGCCCCTTTTCAATGCCAAAACATGATTAGCCCCATCTCAAGGACAGGTTTTCTGTCGGTCACCAAGGACAGGAGGAGCATATCTGCCCAGGAGCTCATGAGGATTTCGACTTATGTCCCCTAGATATCCACTGCCTCTCCTCCAATTTGATTTGATTTGATTTATCCACAACTAAGGTGATCTCAGGGGTTTTGGTAGGATTTTTATCGGACCAAAATTTTTTTGAGTTATAGAATTTTGTTTGTTGACATGTTCTACCAAGCTTTCTTTCTTTGTTTCCTTCTTTATCAGTTTCCATTCTACCTTCCGGTGTATGGGTTTAGATACCAAAATGACTCTGCCCTCTACCAAAGCCACTCAAGCTGATGATGATGATGATGCTGATGATGATGATGATGATGATGATGATGATAGGCAGGAAATGACAGAAACACTCAAAAAGTTGATTTCACTTTTAAAACTACCCTCCAGCAAGCTGACTTTTTTTCAAATCACGCTGTTTGTTTCCTCACTTAAGTTCTACAATAAACTTCATATACTAAAGCAACATGAATTAAGTACCTTCTAAAATCAAATGGCGTATGACTTTCTTCATCACATTTAAGTTTTACAATGCACTTCATATACTAAAGCAACGTGAATTAAGTCCCTTTTAAAATAAATTTGGTGTATGCTTTTTTTCCCTCACATCTAAGTTCTACGATAAACTTCATATACTAAAGCAAAATGCAATAGTGTGTGATTTTTTTCATCACACTTAACCCAAGAAAAGCGCTGGCCCTAAATAAAGGGCGTGTTGCCGTCTGCCCGGGAAACACGCAAGCCCTATATTTAGGGCCGCCGTCATTGTGACAGGAAGCGCGCAGGCCCTATATTAAGGGCCCCCTTCATTGGCACAGGAAGCGCGCAGGCCCTATATTTAGGGTGAGACTTCCTAGGCTTCTTGAATGGAAATTTCCACTTTCCTTACATGGTTTATGACGTAGTTTAACCTTTGAGTTCATAGTTACATAACAGCCAATGAGATTACAATTTATTTTAAGCTCGTGGCTTTCCCGATAGCCTTGTAATCATTCATCAAAGTGAAGCTTTCCCATTCAACACACTTCATGAGAGGTCTAAGTTGATTACACTGTTATTGTTTATTCCTTAGTTTAAGTTTCTCTTGTTGCAATAACATCTCAATATGAATGCCTTATTCTTTCAACTTATAGAAAATGCATGTTTCATAGGTCTTTTATCATCTGTAAACGTGAACTCATTGTTCAAACTAAGTCCAAACGCTAGCTTCGCCTGTTGCACACACTCGTTTTTTTATGCAAATGGATGGGGCAACCCCTCACTGTAAGAAGGTCACTTCTGGTAACACCGCAAGCTCTACTTGGGTTAAGTTCTACAATAAACTTCACTTACTAAAGCAACATGAACTAAGTCCCTTCTAAAATAAAATGGCGAGTGAATCTTTTTCTCACATATAAAATGACTAAAGCAACATGAATTAAGTCACTTTTAAAATAAAAAGGCATATGATTGTTTTCCCTCACATTTAAGTTCTACGATAAACTTCATGCACTATAGCAATGTGAATTAAGTCCCTTTTAAAATAAAATGGCATATGATTTTGTCTTCACATTTGAGTTCTGCAATAAAACTTCATATACGAAAGCAACGTGAATTAAGTCATTTTAAAAATTAAATGGCGTCTGACAAGACATTGAGTTTACTTGCACCTACCGATCATGACTGGCGTTCCTTCTTCCTGAAAGTGATGCGCCAATTGCTGTCCCGTGGTTGCAAGCTCTGCCCCAGCATTAACATTGATGAATTTACTTGACACCTATAAAATCGAGAAAGTCAGGACTTTACAAATTCCATAGAAAAAGTCAGGCGGGAGGAAGCGGTGGATGCTTTCTATCACATGCCAGCATGACACTTAATGGAAACAAAAAAGATTGATATGAAACTGACAAAAACAACAACAACAAGCACCAAAACTATCTCAAAAGGATATTCATGATTTTCTTATGACTGAGTGAAAAAATTTGTTGGAGTAAAAAATCATGTACTAATATCAATCACAGTCTTTTATAAAACAATTAAAGCATTTTAAAACTTTAAACTAATCAGGCATAAAAAGATGTATGACTCTTTCTTTGAAATGTACCCTGAAATGTACCGTCCATCATTGCATTCAGAGGAAACAACAAAATGAAAGATGAGTGAAAAATGAAGGGAAGGAAAGAAGTAGGACCACCAGCACCACCTGCCAACCGCCCGCATGTATGACTCAAATAAAAAGAGCTTGACGTAAAGAGAAAAAATGCCTAAATGAATGAAAGGAGGAGAACACACAGGAATTACAAAATGCTGAAAAGCTCATATTGAATTTTATGCTCGGTAAAGGCTACTAAATGTGAACGAAACCTAAGTAAATGATAGAAAGAAAGACGAATACAAAAAAAAAATTGTTTTAATAATTCAAATTCTACACTTAAAATTTATAATGTGAAGGGGAAGAAATTTAAACAAAGGCTTCACAAAACAACAATGTTCTCCTTTTTGTTGTGTGATAAAACAATGTTAATTAACTAAACATCAGAACATATCTTGAAAAGTTTGTTTTAAAGAATTAATTGATTACCCCAAGAAGATGGTCTAAAACAAAGCTGACTTCAAATGAACCAATCCACTGACGACTTCCAACAAATTTTTCAGGTTTATCACCAACGTCATGAAGAGCCTTAGAATGAAAATGTTGAGATAAACAAAATCTTTGACGTAAACAAGGGATATCAACAATTTGTTCGTTATCATGTAAATAAAGCATCAAATCATTTCTGTTCCTTGTAAAAGTATCAGCTTAAAAGAAAACGATCAGCATGCTTGAAGAAATAAATTCGAATTTTTATTTAAGTATAGAACCTTTTTCTCCTTCTTCTTTCTTTAACGTCGCGTGTTTCCCTCTTTACGACGACGTCCAATTTTGCTTGCCACTCTCCAGACCTTTCGGTTCGTTCGAGACGCCGTAAATCGTCGACGATTGTGGCCCATGTTTCCGAGCCGTATAATAGAGTACTGGGCACGCAAGCGTTGAAAGCTCTTCCTCTCTCATACATCATTAAATTGTTTTGAAAGAAACTATGAGGACGAATAAGAATTCACACCATCCGCTTAGCTCCATTATCTCAAACTATTTGTACTCATACATCCTTACAAGTGAAAAAATTCATTCCAATTTCAGTAATTGTGAGTTTGCAAAAGAAAAAAATGACAATAGTCATGGTTTTGCTGGTTTTGCATTTATAAATTTCTTTACCCCCATCACAACACGCACTTAAATCAATAGTTTCCTTAAAGGCCACTATGGCCCATAGAACTGAAGCTTATCCCAATTTCTATAGCATGAAGCAGAACAGGTGATAATAATCATCTCAAGAAATGTTTCAGTTTCTTACTTTACTGTACAGGATGCTAGTCTGACACAAGTTTTTACCCCAAGCTAGTGCTTGTATCCATTTGCACCCGAGTCGACGGGGGAAAATGTGTGTTAAGTGTCTTTCCCTTGGTAAGACAAAGCCCGGCCTAATTTTTCTGAGATCCAAACCCAGGACCTCGTGATCCCAAGTCTGGCAGCCTAACAATTCGGCCACAAACGCCACCAGAATCGATGCTTAAGACCTGTTACTACAACCTCCTCACCTGCTGAATTTCTCTATGGGTTGGAATGCTCCTGTCTGTGTAACCTTGATATTTGAACCAAGACACAATCGACTGCAGCGATCTGTAGGCACAGCCCCATTTGTCATCGTTGAAACGGTCCTGCATGTAGTGATGGTAGCTGTAATAACCATCTACTACTGAGATTGTGGCCGTCTTGACTGAATGACAAGAAACATAAAGTTGTATAATTACATGGATTTTCACATTTTTGAGAGGGAACAGGAAAGAAACAGCTCAAAATCACATATAGTTTTCGTCATAGTTTTCGATGTGGCAATCAAAATTAAACAATTTGGAGAAAAAGAAATCTTGTTTTTGTTTTATTGGAATTTACCCCGTCCACAATAATGCAGTGATCTCAGGGTGAATCAAGAGGAAACAGCAAGTTGAAAGAGAAGTAAAAGTGAAAGTGTGAAAGAAAAGAAAAAAAACCTACCAGTAGGGCCTTCCAAACGCTCACTACACAATCACAACAAAACACATTTAAATTGTACTTATTCTACCAGGTGGATCTGGCAATCGAACATGGGTGTTCAATCACAACAAAACACATTTAAATTGTACTAATTCTACCAGGTGGATCTGAAAATCCAACATGGGTGTTCAATCACAACAAAACACATCTAAATTGTACTAATTCTACCAGGTGGATCTGGCAATCCAACATGGGTGTTCAATCACAATAAAACACATTTAAATTGTACTAATTCTACCTGGCAGATCTAGCAATCCAACATGGGTGTTCAATCACAACAAAACACATTTAAATTGTACTTATTCTATCTGGTGGATTTGGCAATCCAACATGGGTGTTCAATCACAACAAAACACATCTAAATTGTACTAATTCTACCAGGTGGATCTGGCAGTCCAACATGGGTGTTCAATCACAACAAAACACATTTAAATTGTACTAATTCTACCTGGTAGGTCTGGCAATCCAACATGAGTGTTCAATCACAATAAAACACATTTAAATTGTACTAATTCTACCAGGTGGATCTGGCAATCCAACATGGGTGTTCAATCACAACAAAACACATCTAAATTGTACTAATTCTACCTGGTGGGTCTGGCAATCCAACATGAGTGTTCAGTAGATAACCTCCAGGTGCCGTAGGGTTAAGAAAGATGTTGCCAGAACTTCTTCTAAAGTAGGGCCTGTCTGTAGGCAAGCAGAATGTTCTATGAAGAGCAAGTCTCTCTTTCTCTGTAAGATTAACAAAATTATTCTTTACTTCTTCTTGTATGAAAAGAGAGAAAGAGTATGATGATATTCAATCAGTTCAGATGGGTTCATTCTCTTTTTTTCATTTGTCGAAAATTTTTATTTCATAACCCAATCTAAATTTAATTCAATATCTATTTTTGAGAAATTTAAGTTTGTTCACCATTTAAAATCAGATAAGCACACCCAAGACAAAAAAATGTGCACAAAGAACAAAATAATCTGCCTGAACAAGACAGAATGAAAGACACAAATCAGACGCTGATGCAGAACAAATTAAGCACGGTTTAACAGCAAATGTGAGACAGGCTCCTTGCATGATAAATTCCCTTTCACATTTATTTTTTTCTTGCTTTTAAAAAGTCCCATGCTCCATTTATATATTCCCTTTTCAACATTACCTAATGTCTCATCTGAAAGGCCTTGAGGAAATATGGCAGTCACTGGATGATCCAAACAGGGGCTGGAAATGGAATGCTTCAGGGGGATGAACTGTTCCATCCTTTAGAAAATGATAATTAGAAACATTTTGAATTAATGCTTTCTTCAGAGGAAATGTTGAAGAGCATTATATTTGAATTAATGTACATGCATAAAAAAATAATTTCTAAATAAATTAAAATAAAAACTCAATGTCAACTTTTCAATAACAATAACAAAGATAAATTAAACCCCCACCTTGACGTATTGCTTTAAACATTTGAAAAAAGCCTTCAACTGCCTAGAAATTCCATCAGTAATCAGACTTGATAACTTGGACACTGGAAATTCTTCACTGACTTCAATCAAAAGGTCCACAGGAAGAGACATTTGTATTGACTGAAATGTACCTGATGTGAACAAAGTGTGATAGAAGATTAAGTCACATTGTTTACTTATATAAGATTATGTTTTATTTAAAGGGAATCAGTGATTCAAAGGCAAGGTGACGGCTTTTAAACCAAAGGATCATGGGTTCATGCCCAGACAGTTGAAAAACTTTCTCGTGTGTTTGAGTAAATACCCCCCCCCCCCCCCCCCGGGTCTAGGTAAGTTGATCGACACCTAGTCCCATTGGAAACCAATGTTCCCTCTAATAGTTTCTAGTCATTTTAACATTTTCTTGGTGTTGTGCAAAATTTGACGAAAAAAAAATCTCAATTGTGTGCATGAGAATGGATGTTAGACAAGACAAAAAAATATTTCTATTCATGTGCACAAACATTTCTCAATTATGCACACTGTGGGAGGGGGATGTCAATGATTAGGTTGGGATCTCGAGGTCCCGGTTTCGTATCCCAGCACATCCAAGTCCGACGTTTGTACCTTGGGAAAGACACGTAACACGCATTTTCTGAAACCAACCCAGGTGCAACTGTGTACAAGTAATAGATTGGGAGTAAAAACCTCGTCAGGCTAGCGTCCTATCCAGGAGGTGATTATTATCACCTCTTCTGTTTCACACTATAGAAAGGTGAATACGGTATAAGTTCCAGCTCTATGGGCGTAATAGCCATGAAAGAACTTTACTCTAACTTTTGATTCAGTTATACTAGTAAGTCAATCAAATATAAGCAACAATTAATAAGCAATGTACTCACCCATTTGATGAGCAATGACAGGAGCATAGCTTTGTGAAGGCAAGACACAGGAAGCCATCTCTAACACTGACAATGAGATTGGAGTCTGGGAATACAGATATGTGACAAACAACGGCTTACTGGCTGTGTAAGTCTAATTATCAATTAGGAAATGGGCACAAGCTGTTAATCACAAAACAGGCTTGCAAAACTATGACAGTTGTCTACGGGGAACATCATGATGACATATTATGACAGACAAATGAAAATGAGTAAAACATCATCTGCAAAAGAACATGCACAAGGCTCAGAAAATTTGCCTGTTGCACTCTATCCACAGAATGCGATATAATTAGCAGTAATCATTGCATATAACTTTTATATAAGTTGATGTTATTAAATGGCCTTAGGGTTTTTATGGACAAACAACAGCAATACAATATTCAACTTCAGAGATACACAACAAAAGTTATCCCCTATTCTTTCAATTTGATTTGATTTGCTAACATAAATAATATATTCTAAAAATTGTTCAACCGTGAGAGCCTGAACCCATGACTGACACGTTGCCTCTGAGCCACCCATTCCACTACTACCGTTTCTCCAATATCAAAACAAGCATGTTTGAAATAATATGAAAGCTAACCATTTCTTTTTGTAAAATTATGCCTGATGACACATTTCACAACTTACTTGCTGAACAAACGCCTTTTTCTTGCCTCCCCCTTTCGAGGTCCCTCCTCCGCCTCGTTCCTCCTCTTGAGACAGAATATGGGCATGAAGATCTTTGCAGGTCTTTGGTTTCTGAATAGCACCATTGTGAACGAGGCCACTTTTGAGTAGAATGATTTGATTGCAGTCTGTTCCATAGACAAAACCTCCATTCTGTAGCAAAGTCTGGAACTTGGTTGATTGTAACTCTAGTTGATTGGTGATGGCTGTAAACAAATAAGAACATTGTTGTCATTTAGCAAGATGTGTCTGCCTTGATGCTGATATCTGTAACAAATAAGAACATTGTTACCATTTAGCAAGATGTGTCTGCCTTGATGTTGATGGATGTAACAAATAAGAACATTGTTACCATTTAAAAAGATGTGTCTGCCTTGATGGTGATGGATGTAACAAATAAGAACATTGTTTTAGCAAGATGTGTTGCCTTGATGGTGATGGCTGTAATAAAGGCACACAACTAGTTCACTTCCTTAATTAATGCATCAAGAACCGTACAAAGCAAGGATAAACAGTATATCATACTTATTCACATCAAATTACTTTTTCTTGTCTTATAAATTAAATCATCTAACTAAGACTGGATCCAGATCCAATATAATAAATTATTTTTGTGCCAAGCGTACCATCTTTTGATTCGGTAGACACCAGTAGAGGAAGTGCTGCCCTCAAACGGAATCTTATAGTCCGGCTGTCTGTATCACAGTCATGGGATGTTGAAACAGGCTTGAGGCCCTCTTTGTCCATAGCCAGACTGGATATTTCCCATAATGCTTCATCCGTCTTATTTAGGCACAGCAACAGACAGGAATCACGACCCAAAACTTCCTGTCAACCAAACAGTTCAAAAGATGTCAATTTGCACAATGTGAATCCTTGTGCTAAACTTATCATGTTACTAAACACAGTGGGAATAAAACTGAAAAGCAAAGTCTGAATTAAAAGTTGACTGAAGAAAAGATTTATTGCTGAGACATTTATGCATTCTTCAACTTATTACAGAGAGTTCTTAGCTATATATAAGCACCCCCCCCCCATAAAAAACCCAACAACAATAAAGAAACAACACAAATAATTTTAAAAATCTGTAATCAGAGGAAAAACTTGCCAATAAATCATCCAAAGAACCGCATATTGCTTCCAATTCTTCTTCTGCCAGTTCAGTATCTCCAGCTTTGAGAGAAGCCAATAGTTTGGCCGAGGCAACAATGGCTAACCCTGTCACTGTATGACCTATCGGACAAAGAAAATCAACTCAAAACAGTGCTAACACCTGCACACATTTAAGAATCTCTACCATTTTTTAAGCAGAATCAGTGAGCAAAGTCAACTTATGAATATGGCCAAAATCAAAGAGGTTGGCTGAGAGATAAAAATATCATTTGAAATAAAGATAATTTATCATGGCATTGCTTGTGACTGACATGCATTTGCCAAAGTAGGCTGAGATCAAACTATTTAAGGGGATATGCGGCACCTAAAATAGGCCATTTGGGGCAAAAAATATAAAAATCGAGGTTATGGTATTTATTTCTAGTTCCACTTCTTGGTTTTACTTACAAACCACCCCAAGTCTGAATTCCCTGTCTTTCTGTGAAAAAATAGTCTTTGAAGACAACAACCGTCACCAGGATTTCATGACAAATTATCATATTTTGCATTATTTTGAGACCCTCTCAAAACCCTAATGAAATAGGATCGTCCTATTCATTTAGACACCTCTTTGTATACACTGTGCTATTCATATTGAGACTACATGGTCAGCGACAATAGTATCATTTCGCTATAGTACAATAATATTTTATTGAGAATTGCTAGCCGAAGCCCACAGTTACATATATGGGCAAGGTTAAGCTCAAATGCCACAAACATTGGGTGAACAGCCGCGAAATCTCTCTCAATCGCGGCTACTCTGTTCAACTAATTAACACCGCTCATGCACGATCAAGCGTTTTGCTTTTCACAAGTGACGCAGGCGGTCCCCAATAGGGTCATCGTGAATGTTTCATTCTCTCTTCAATGATCATAATATTTGATTACAGAATATATTCATTCTATCATCGGTTTTATTATCATTTGGTGCATGTTGTTGATATCAAGAGTAAAAATCCTCTTGTGAGCCGAAAGTCGTGTGAAACGTGTGTTTTTGTATGCTTTTAGTATTGTGAAATTTCAATTGTGCTTTTCTCAAAAAGTAAATATTTTTTACTTTTTATTCGCTGTTCGACCTTATTTGTACATATTTTGTCATTAAATTTCATATGTCGATAGCCGTTTACTGTACAAACAAACTTTTTAAAAAACATTTTCCGAAAAACATACTTTTTGCTTCATTTATTATTTTGTATATGTTTTTTATATAGTAAATTTTTTAAATCATAAAAACATAAATAAAACTGAAAGTCCGATTTTGTTGTTGAAACTTTATATTCATTATTTTGAACAACTTGTATGTGAAGTTTGGAGCGATTTGGTCATTAAGTTTTTCTAAAATAACTATGTAAAATAACGTGTCAACAAACAAACAAAAAAAGAATTCAAGATGGCAGTCGTTTCCGTGATAACCAAGTAAACAACAGCATACAAGTTTATATTTCAATACACTGATTACATATATGCATAATTTACCAAAAAAATCAAAAGTAAAAAATGGTTTCAGAACCCGCAGTGATTTTTTTAGCTTTTGAGTTTGGGTTTTTGCTTCTAGTATGTACATGAGTAACTCAAAATACAGTCATCCTATATCATTGAAAAGTTTGTAGCGTCCTTGGTTACCATAGAAATGGCTGCCAACTTGGATTCTGACACAATTTTCAAAATCTATCTCCCCCCCTTAGTTATGAATAAAATCACTCAAAAACTTATTACAAACAAAAATAATTCCTCAAAAAGTTTACAATATATAAAAAAAAACCCAGACATCATTCTATTAACATTGACAAGAGAAACCTGTGTGCCAAATATAATACAAATGGTTCGGTAAATGGTGGAGGAGATAGAATTCTAGTGTGAAAAAACTACATTTCGAGAAAAATGCAAGTAAAAAATTCAAAAGAAAATAACACAAAACAAACGCTTCAGACGGGTTTTCCTTGTTGTAGCAGTCCCCTTATTCTATTTTATTCTCTGGCATTGTTACTAATGTAAAGAGGATTATAAATCTAGGTTTAGATGTGCACTGTTGTGAAAACAGACGTCAAAATGACCAGTTTCTTGTTTTTTCCTATGCTTGTGCGCGTGTTTACATACACACTTGCGCACAACACCTCTTACATCACACAGTGATGAGCCGAAGATACAAGCATTGTCGGCAGAAGCCAGGTGACCTCGATGTTGCCACATTTGATGATTAACCACCAATATACGGCTTTTTTTTACCTACTCCCCACCTACAAAATATTTTGCAAAAAAAATTGTACATCATATGGACATTCTTCTGCCATAAACTTGTAGATAAATGATCGTTTTACCTGAATATGCAAAGAATAGAAAATCAACCTTTTGGTCCCAAACTCACCAGTCCAGATGGCGCCCCCCCCCCCCCAAGGTAATTCCTCCAACCTTCCTTTAAGGCCAATATGGCCCATAGAGCCGGAGATAATTACAGTGTCTATAGCATGAAGCTGAACAGTTGATAATAATTATCTCCTGGACAGGATTCTAGTCTGTCGTAGGCTTTTACTTCAAAGCTGTGGTTGGTACCTATTTGCACCTGGGTCGAGTGGGGAAAATGTATGTTATGTGTCTTTTCCAAAGAACATAACGTTGGACCTAGCATTGCCAGTATTCAATGCCGGGGCATAATGATCCCAAGTCCTACCTCGTAACCACTATGTCACTGACACCACGCGTACATATTAAGATGTTCTCAAATATGTCATTGCCTTTTTTACTTTTAAAAAATAACTTAGCTTAGAAATATTTTTAAATGGCCATTTGCCAAACCCTGACATTCCTCTATACAATTTACACAATTTGAATCTTGTGATGTAATTAATATTTATATAAAAGAAAAGCATTTTTTAAATCGATTTTGTATGCAATGAGTGTGTGCATATAACAATAAAAGTGAATAAAATTTCATTTGTAGGTAATGGATTGTGATTGACTATTTTCAAACATAGAGTAGTGTGGAAATATATAATTTTGGTTGTCTGTCTTTCATATATTTCACTAACAGTCCAAACTTACCACATGGAAAAGCTGTAAGACAATCTTCCACAATGGTGTCCAACCCATTAGAATCAAAGTCTTCAGTACGCCAGACAGCTGATACAGTTAAAGACTTTTGAGACGGTCCCACAAGCAATCCATGAACTCCTGCATCTCCCCACTCCTCCTTTTGAAGTGCCTGAAATAGTACAACACATTGCGTAAGGACAACATAATTTACAGTGCTCTCTCTCTCTCTCTATGTGTCTGTGTAGTCCATTGCTCAACTTAACCAACACTTCATTTTTCGTCAATGTTGTATTCAGTCATTAGTGATTCAGTATGCTGGATTGAGACACATGGCATAGTGAGATCCTGACCAAGCAGTTTAGCAATGAAACTTTTATACTAGGGCTTCTCAACTTTTTCTTTGCCCCGCATCCTTAATGCACTGAGGCTGGTTCATCCCTGCCTGTCATCCTTGTCAGGCTATAGGCCACGAAACGAAAGCTGGTTGGAGCTTAGAAAATGTCTCTACTAGACATGACATATGATTGCATCTTTGGTGGCAAAAATCAAGAGGTTACACAAACAGAACTTGAAAGACACATTTTGATGGGTATAAAAAGGAAATACTTGTAAATCTGTTATCAATTTCTAATACTCTTCAAAAATACAAGAAAAGTTATTGATAGATAAAAGGAACCTAACAATCTTGGAAGACACTATGAGAAGGAACGTGACCCTAGAACTCCTATGTCCACCTATTGGCGTACATTTTTGTACAACATTGCCTATCAACATAGAACTTTAACACTATTTTCCCTGCAAAACCCTCCTATCGGCGTACAGCGAATATAGTCATTGTGCTTTTTGCATTTTTTTACAATTTTTAAATGTGTATAACCAACTTTCATCATCTAAGCTCTAACCACCCTATCCTTTGTCTATCACCCTCTCTTCTCCTATACAATTAATGAGAAACCATCATTCTTTAATCTTGTTGTTCCCTTTCTACAGTTTAACAGTAACCCTCCTCCCATCCAGCCCCTACCCCTCACGCAATTCAGCAGCTTTTTACATCTTCCTCCCATTCTCACTTCTCAATGTTAACCTCCCTCCTTAATCCCTTTCTATAAAGTAGCTTATACCATGTATCAATGACTGTTTCTTACTTAGAGTCTTCAACTCCGTCCACTTTGCAGAGGATACAAAACCTACACTGAGAGAGAAGCTCCTGTGTATCTTTGTATCTCTTATAAGAAGTGTGTGTTAGACTTAAAACAATCACCTTTACCCATTTAGAAAAATAGATTTCCTGTTTGGCATGGCATGAGTTTATCAATTATCAATGTAATTGCTCAGATTGAGTAATTTGGGCATCGCTTAAGTAGATGATGAAGAAGAGGAACCAGCTTCAAACATGATGTGGTCTTTGATGAAGGAAGAAATGTATAATGTATGGGTTAATGTGTAATTATCAATCATAATATGAAAAGACCAAGAGAAAGGTTAAAGGCGGACAGTCATAATAGCAATCAAAACTCAGAACCAAACCATCTGACTGTCCAGGCAACCTAACTGGCCAGGGTCCTTACCTGGCAGGCAAAACAAATAGACCGCCTAAGTATCGTCAAAGGAAAGAGGAGAATCTCCTCATGTCAAGAGGAGAATCTTCTCAGGCCATCTCACCATCTGTTAGTCAGTGTTACTACTAACTGTTGCTCACTTTTATGTCTATTACAGTGGCTGTCCTGTGGAGGCAACAGGGAATGGCCAACCCTACTATTTTAGCTGTATGGTTGATCTGTCCTTTTGAACATGTCGCCATGTATGAGTGTATGGGGCTTAAAATAAAGAAAACATCCAGAGCCAATCTATGATAAATAAATTATATTATTTTCAGCACTCCTTAAGAATTGATGTCCCGTTTGACCCAGAAATGACTGTAAATAAAAAAAAATAGCTAGATCAAGGTAGTGTTTAATTGTTATGCCAAATAATGTTAATTATCAGATTTAATTGAGTATTAAGACAGATTTATATATTCTGTCATGACTTTTATTTGGGGGAGAGACCCCTTGCACCCTCCACCCCCCTCTTTGTTTTTAAGTAGGTTTTTACATAATCAGGAGGACAGACCCCCCCCCCCCCTTTTCACTTCATTCACATTTTTTTAATGGGCGAAAATTTGACGTATTCCTATCTGCCCAACCATTTCTGGGTCAAACGGGACATCAATTTTAACCCAAGAAAAGCGCAGCTTGTTGCCCCGATTGCTTTCAGCCAGAGAGGCTCTGCCGTGGAACGTGAAACCAGCACTGGACATGTGATCATGTCATTGACACTGCTTCTTTCTCTAGCTAAAGCGCTGTACAGCTAGCATTATGTCTTAGTCAAGGTGTTAGCGGGGAAGGTTACGCATTTATCGGTCATGTATTGTAATAACCCCATGGAGTGCGCATCATGTAGCCCTGGCCGTCTCCACCCAAGCAACCCTGCCCTGTTGATTGACATGATCTGGTCTATCAGTCGCTAGCCTAGCACTGTGTAGAGCAGGATATCTTGTAGTTATGGTATTAACGGAAAGTAAACGCATTTATCGTTATATAATAAAAACAAATTTTTGGAAAGATAGATGAAAAAGTAAATTATTATTATTATTAAATCTCTCTGCCAGCGAGTCAAATCAGGATGCGGGTGATCTTCATGAATTCCGTAGTCTTTTACACTCTCAATGGGACCGTAGAGCTTTTCTTCCAGAGGTGCCTCACCCGGCCATTTTCGCTGTTCTCTCTGATGTATGGAGCAGACACTGCTGAAGAATATGTTCAGTGTTCTGATGGGGCGCTCCACACTCACATCCTTCTGATTCCCCAACATTCAGATAACGATACATATGTTGATGAAGACGGTTGTGCCCAGTCCTGAGTCTGAACAGTGTGACCTGGAACTTTCTGTCAAGTTGGTGAATGGGATCTTTGGGGTTATAGCTGCAATGATCTTCTCCCCATTGATTGCAGACAGCTGCCTTGATAATTGTCTTCTCTTCCTCGAAGGTCAATGGCAGAGACTCCTTTTTTTATGAGTTCATCTGCACGCTCATTTCCATCAATCTGACAGTGTCCAGGTATCCATTGTAATATGGTGCATCATGTTGACTGACATAACAGTTGAAGAAGTAGTAAAAGATGATTTAACTGACTTTCATTGGTTGTATTCAGCACTTGTAGTACGGATTTGGCATCCGTGAGAAAGATTCCCTTTGTGAGATGTCAACTTTGTCTAACAGTAGTCTCGTGTTTCCTCAACAGCAACTACTTCTGCTTTATAGTTTGTGCAGATCTTGCCTGATGCAATAGACTGTTTAGTTTGATTTCCATCGTTATTGTTCAAAAATTGTAATTTAGCATTCTCCCGCTGAAGGCCACGTTTTGTTGGGCTCTCATAATTCTACATGTCAATGGGTGGGGAAAAGTGGATGGGATACATCTTGCTGTGAATCACTTGTCAAATGACAGACTTCAGGGAAACTTCCCTTTCTTATCTTTTTCTTGTTGGTTGGTAGGAGCATGTGGCAGCCTCAATTTTATTTACCACCATGCAAACCATAAATTTAATGTCTGTGGCTTCTAAGCAATGTTAAATCTCCGAAATAAAGAGGGAAAGATCTTTTTGCCACCTAGCTTGGTCAGTTAAGATTCTGAGCTGCCATTCGAAACACGTGCTGATATGCAAGTATCAATTGGTGTTTAAACTTCCCCTCTACCTAGACCAAAATCTGGCTTGATTTGTATAGAGTGGGACATTTTCCTGTCAGCTGGAGTTCTTTCTTTCTCTCTCTCTCTCTGTCGGTCTGTCTGTTTGCCTTGCTCTCTCTCTGTTTGCCTGCCTACTGTTTGTCTCTCTCTCTGCCTCTCTGTCCCTGTCTCTTTCTCTCTGCCTTTTGTCTGTCCCTCTCTCTTTCTCTCTCTCTGCCTTTCAGTCTCTCTCTCTCTCTCTCCCTCCCTCTGTCTCTGTCTCTGTGTCTCTCTCTCTCTCTCTCTCTCTCTCTCTCTCTCTCTCTCTCTCTCTCTCTCTCTCTCTCTCTCTCTCTCTCTCTCTCTCTCTCTCTCTCTCTCTCTCTCTCTCTCTCTCTCATTTTGTCTTTGGTCAGTATTACACATTCACCCAGACAAATGCTTGTCAATCTAATATAGTAGTGACCGCCTAAATGCCTGCCGGCATAATGCCTGTTTCGCCTAAATGCCCGCAATTTCAGTGAAACAGATTATTTTCTACATCAATTCCCCTCTAAATGCCTGTTTTAAAACCAAGATTTCACCTAAATACCCGGTCTCAACGGCAACAACAGGTATCAGTTTCTCCAAATAAAATACTTCAGTAATTGATTAGAATTTGCTTTATATGGTACATGTAATCCCCTCGCTAATAGGGCTTATGCCCGTCAACAATGTGCCATGCATTGTAACAACCCTTCATTACCTATCCAATGTACTGTAATAAAAGATAACCAGCCTTTTCTTCATAACTCCGCCCACTGGACAGCAGAACCTTTGTTCCATTGGATCAGTGGTTTGTCACTGGGCAATTAGAATTGAAGTTTTCGGACTCCACCCACGATTCTTTCTTGATGTCATAACTGGCATGCAATCACCTGGCATTTTTAATAGACCAGGCACGCATCGCGATCGAGGGATAAAGTGTGAACAGTTTTATTGCTCCTCTGTCTGGCATTGGCTGTATCCATTGTGCCTTCGGGTCTTCGTGGTGATCGATGCTCAATCCGCCTGTACGCTCACCACATCCGTATTAAATTACTTCCATGTTTCCCTATTTCTTGTATTAATTGTTTCATAAATGTTGAATTTTTGCTCTATATTTACTTGATGAATTCCCTTGGTTATCACTCCCCATCCCCAAATTGTCGCCCCTGACCTACTTTTACCTAAATGCTTGTTTCCCTAAATGCCCGTTTTCTCTGCTTCCCAAGCACCGGGCATTTAGGCAGTCATTACTGTAGTATTGAAGGAGGACCAATCAATTTACAGTTCATGAAAATATGTATCTTCGCAGAGGGCATGTGTTGAATTTATCCAAAGAAGTTGCTTTCTGTTGGTCGAGCATAATGCAGGTTAATGGCTTCTTATCAATAAAGCTAAATGCCAATCAAATGAAAAATTCACAATCCAATTTCCATTGAGCTCAGTCAGTCATGATGGTCCTTATACAGCGATACGCAAGAGCCAAACTTCACACCTGTTGCTGGTCAGGTCTGACCCAGAAAAAGCCCAAAAAACGTACACATCCAGCGCGCTTCTCAGGTAGAAACAAAAATGATGTACATATACGTCTTGTGCACTTTGTGGGTTGAGGAGTACCACTTTTTTCTTTAATCATCACCATCGAATGATTGTAAACCAAAGCCGTCCAAAATAAACAAAAGATGTTAGAGGAAGATCTAGATCTAGATCCGAGATCTAGAAAAGAAGTAAACATACTCTAAGATCATGATTCAATTTCAAGATAATGTGATAAAGCTCATATGGAACAGATCAAATTCCTTCAGCAGAAGCAGATCATAAATCTTTGATCTAAGTGGGGAGGGGGGATAAAAAGAACCAATTAGTTCAACTTACCTGGTATAATTTAGCAGACACGGTGGCAGACATGATTTTAGTTAATATATATTAAAAAGAACAATCAGGCTTATGAAGCGAATGCAATGATCTGTCGTTTTCTAGTTGTTTTTAAATTGACTTGAAATCCATTTGTCAGTTTCTTAAGAGAAAAAAATGTTATCCTTATTTTGCAAGATAAGGAAATTGCTCATCAGCTTTCTCCATGGACTTAAATTACTTTGTAAAAGTGTAGATTTCGTGAACACCCAAAATTTGTATTTGTTTTCGTCTCGATAGCAAAACGTCAAATTTTTATATTATCTACAGAAATAAAAACGAAAGTAAAAGTGAAACTAGATCTAGGTCCCATGTTGATATCCGCCAACGTTACGTTTGTAATCTACTGCACAAAATGGCCAACTTTGACGAAAAGAGTGGTGTTGTACCATGCCAAACTGATTTTGGATCATGGTGGCAAACGATGGATGAAGTTTACATCGAGATTCCATCAAAAGAGGCTCTCAAGTCAAAAGAAATTTCATGTTCTATTAAACCAAGTGATATTTCGGTTTCCATTAAAGGCAAATGTGTGCTCAAGGTATTTAAATCATCGAACGTTGTTGTATATTATTATATGTTCTCCTTTGTTTGAGTGGGAAGGATTTCCATAGTCGGGCGCATCCAAGGGGCATGCTGAAGGAACGAAAGTAAGGATAAAAAAGAGAAGAACTGTTTCCAGTTGCCGAGCCGCAGTGTTTCATGACTAGTGTCAGCCATTTCCGCTAATACGCTGACTCAGTGTGAGACTAAGAAAACGAATAATTTCATTTTATTTGAACAAGAATAGTTCAAATGTCATTGTCAATAGTCATAAATAATACAAAGGAGCCACAGTGGAATGAAGTCAAATGTGAAAAATGACAACTCCACCAATGAAGACAGAACAAACAGTGATGTTTCGGATAACCCTTAGTCAGACAACAAACGAGAAATATCAAGAATTTAGATCTAAACACTAATTAAAGGCATCACACAGTGTGATGTCAGAAGAAAAAAAACAGAAAGGAGGAAGAAAGAAAGAAAAAGACGATGATAATAAGAAGAATGAGTAGAAGGAAAGGAAAGAATATATTAAGCGAGAATGGAAAGTTCAGATCTAGAAAAAAAGAATGAAATAAAAGTTTGAAAATATAGTAAGTAATAAAAGGCGAAAGAGAGAAGGAGAGAGAAAACAAAAAGAATGAAGGAGAGAGAGGTGTGAGTGTGGAAAACAAGAAGGGAAGGAAAGAATAAGACCAGGTTTAGAAAGAAGAAATGGTAGAGAAGGAATGAAAGTATCCAACAAGGCAAAAATTTACCAATGTGTTAAATGTATTCAAATATATGGATTCGATAAAGGGGATAGAGCAAATGAATTATCTGAAGTGCCAGATAGCAGAGCAGATTTATGCTGCTAGTCCAAAAGTATTTGTTATATCATTGCAACTCTGTAATCTTAAATGCATTAAAGATTTAATTGAAATCGTAATCATGAACTAACTAATAGTGCAGTGTTGTGTGGTAAACTGTGTCTTTCTAAATCTTTTCCATTAGGCACAAGAGAAGCAGCTATATTCAATTAAATTGTTCAAAAAGGAAATCTGTTTTTTTTTTTTTTTTTTGCATGTTTCCTGTGGTGATGGTTTCTTAAAATAGTGAAAGTGAAAAAGTTTTACTTTCCTTTTTATAAGCCCTGCATAAAAAAAGAAGAATAATATGTGTCGCTTTTGATGATCTCTCGATCAATCAGTTCTTACAAATACATCTTTAAAAAGATTTCATCCTTTTTTGCTGACTTACAGCTAATTCTTACCCAGAAGTTTGTGAAAAGGGACAAAATAATTGTTTTCCACTTTAACTTTTAAAATTGTATTCTTTCTCCTATGTGTTGTTGCCAATAAATTCTGCTTTACGTTTACGTTATAAATTCCTTCTTTCACATTAGGGAATGCTGTACGAGCCTGTGCATGCGGATGAGGCGATATGGACATTAGGTAGGTCACATGGTTTAAGAGGATTGAATTAGAATCTGTCATCACAATAGGACTAATAAGAGCAAGAAAAACAAGCTGTTTGAAATCAAATATTGTCCCCTTACAACAGTAAAATAAGAAAAATCATGTTTTGTGATTTATTCATAATAAGAAATAATCACAAAAATGTCATACAGTAGTGACTGCCTAAATGCCCGCAATCTCAGTGAAGCCAAATTTTTTCCCTCTAAATGCCTGTTTCAAAACCAGAATTTTGCCTAAATGCCCGATCTCAACGGTAACTGCAGGTATCATTTTCTCCATATTATCATAAAATATGTCTGTAATTAATTTCTTATTTTTTTATTTTTATCATACATGTAATCCCCTCGTGAAGAGGGTTTATGCCCACGTCAACAATGTGCCATGCTTTATAACCATCCTTCATTACCTATCCATTGTAATGTAATAAAAGATGGCCAGTCTTCTCTTCATAATTCCACCCGCTGGACAGCACAGTTTTTGTTCCATTGGATCAATGGTTTGTCACTGAACACAAAGAATTGAAGTCTTGACGTCGAAAGTTACATGCAATCACCTGCCGTTTTTACTAGACCAGGCACACATCACGATTGAGGGACAAGGTGTGAACAATTTTATCGCTCCCCCTGTCTGGCATTGGCCGTATCCTAGTGCCTTCCGGCCTTCGTGGCGATCGATGGTCGACCCACCTGTGCGCTCATCACCTCAGTGCTAATGGTTTCCAGGTGTCCCTATTTCCCACATTACATTTTTCGTAATAGTTGAATTTCTGCACCATACTGAAATAACTCCCTTGGTGATCACCACCCACCCCCAAAAGTGTTGCCCCTGACTTCCTTTCGCCTAAATGCTCATTTCGCCTAAATACTCGTTTTCTCTGCTTCCCAAGCACCGGGCATTCAGGCGGTTACTAATGTGTGTATATATATATATATATATATATATATATATATATATATGTATATATATTTATTATTTATATTCATAGTAGCAACATAGTCATAAGAATCTCCTTTCAATATAAGATCCATTATACATGTATTTGAAACTTATGACAGTTGTTGAATTTTAAAATGACTCTCAGGGCACAGACATTCCAAAAATCTAATCCTAAGCTCAGCCCATGAACAACAATATCTTTGGAATGGTGTTTAAAAAAAAATAAAAGTAAAGCTCCTTCAAGGCCATTACATCCCATAGAAGCGGAACATGTGATTACAGTGGAACACGTTTAAACCGAAAGTGACGGGACCGGTCAATGTATTTCGGTTTAGAGGTCTTTTCGGTTTAGCGCTAGTCCCTCGGAAATGACGTTCGGTAAAGGGAAGTAATAATGTATAAAAACATTTCTAGAGTTGTCTCCCTTGATGTCATGCACACTGCGTGGCCTGCCGTGGACCCTATGATGCACGTTTGTCTTCATTTATGTTTAGTTGTTTTGTTGGTTTTTTTTCAATTTTATTTCAGAAAAACAAACAGATTTGAATTCCAAGTTTCCGGCATATCTCACTTTTACTCTGTTCCCCCCGTCAACCTCTTTAATCAACTGTTGCTTAAACTGCAAGGTATACGCATTGTGCTTTCTTTTCGACATGATTTTCGTAATTATGGATGGAATCTATAGTCACAGATTGAAGAGCAAAGCAAGAAACATCCGCGTGGCTGAAGATTCGATTGTTGAAAGGAAGAAATTACAATCGTCAACACGCACGGTGTACACTCGCATACACACCGCTTACACATTCGTGATGGAATACTGTCACGTGTGGCCGTAATCAGGGACAGTGCAGTGAACCAGCCTATGACGATCACTGATCGGTGCCACGCGGATAATTTGCCTCTCGCACTCTCGTGCACTGTACAGCAGCCATTGACCGTAGCATCACGCCACCCATCTCCCCCCCCCACTTCTCTCTCTTGCGTGTGATTGTACACATGTATAGTGTATAGCCTAGTATTAGTAATTGTAGGCTTCTTGGATGTCTTGAACTAGCACGGCAAAGATGTAGGATGACTTTTTGGACCGCAACTCCGTGAATTTTTATTTCGGTTTAACGGTAGGGCCATTTCGGTTTATCGCTATTTATTTAACAAAGACAAAGAGAAGAAAAGATCGGGGATTCCAAATCCTTTCGGTTTATCGATCTTTTGGTTTAACCGTTTCGGTTTAAACGTGTTCCACTGTATAACCATGTCCTGGACAGAAGTTTAGTCTTGACACACATTTTTACTCCCAAGCTAATGCTTGTACCCATTTGTACCTGGGTCATCAAAAGCGTGTGAAAGCTAGGTCAAGTGGGGAAACTGCATGTACAACTATTTTTTTAATAAATGCGAATGTTTGTTTCCACCTTTACGGCAGTGAAGACAGATGCACTTTAGTAATTCAGCTTCTGAACTTTGCTATATGTAAGAAGAAAATGAAGTTCAAGGCAAAATAAAATTGGATTAGATTCGACGTCATTGCTTTATCAATATTTTAAGAGTACCTTTTCATAAAATAAATTTTACAAGTATAGTGTCATTCTAAATGGGTTATTTTTTTAACCATTATTATAAAGAAGACCCTTTGAGAAATTTAAAAATAAATATTTGATTTAATTGATTTCCCTCATACATAAAATTTATGACTTCATGTTTAAAATATTTATCTGCATTCCAGAGGATAAATGTTATATTCGCATTTGTCTTAGCAAATGCCATAATACTGCTGAACATTGTTGGCCTTCACTGTTGAAGGATCAGTATAAAGTAGATCCAATGGTCTTTGATGAAATGCAAAAGAAACTCACTTTACAGAGATTTCAGTATGAGGTTAGTATTCTCATTCTTGATGAAATTAAAATTAAATTAACTGCTTCAAAATAATGACAAGTGTAATGAAGAGTCATGAAAGTTCCTTCTGTGTAGATGAGAGTTAGTTCTACCATATTTGGTTAGTTTTCTTCTTTAATAATTATCTGTATCATTCAGTGAGTTTCCCTTTTGACTTCTCATATCCAGCCCTACCTAGCTCCCCCTTTTTTCTCTCTTTTCCCCTTTCCCTTATAGCATTCTTTGTATCACCGTCTTTGCTTTTTTGATTCTTCTCATCTCAACCTTCCCCCCCTCTTTCCTCATCTTTTCTGTTTTTCTTTCTGACATCACACCGTATGATGTCTTTATGAGTATGTAAATATTCCTCCTTTGTGGTCTGACGAAGGGTTATACCTGAAACGTCACTTGTTTGTTCTGTCTTTATTGTAGGAGTTGTTACTTATTGTCATTTATCACTTTTGACTTTACTCCACTGTGGCTCATTTGTTTACATGTTTAAGGAGCGCAGTTAATGGTAGTTAGTGCACTTTCTTTTCATGGCGAGGCGAAGGGTGCCGCCGCTGAGGTCGCAGCTTCAAAATTCCACTGATGCCCAGATAGTTTTTACTGTCTATTTCTTTGTATTTGTCTTGTCTTTGTTCCTACAGCACAGGGCTTTGATATTGTTTCAGGTCATTGACTTTACATGTTCTACTGCTATTTACTGTAAACGAGATATTCCAGAGCATGTGTATAAAATCAAAATGATGTTGTTACATCAAGTCTTCCCTGTAATCCAGCTCTCACCGCCAGAATGCACTCTCTGCGGAAGACACAAAAGTTTGTGTTTAGATGAATTTTAAAGAGAAAAAAGCGATTATTTACTCTCCAAGTGTGAAGTGTAGGTTCACTTATACCTGCACATCGATTATATTGGCTTTCAGTTTGTATACTTTTTGTATGAGACTTTGTTTTTGCCGTTTTACTTCATTCATTAAAGGTTAACATAAGTCGTCATATTATTTATTACTATTACTTGATTATTCTAACATTTGCCAGCAGCTTGCAGCCTTGAAATAAAGTTTGTCCTCTCTTTAAAAAAAAGTTGACTCATTTCATCAACGCATCGGTGTCAGGAGTTTCATGTAAAACTGTCAAACAGGAAGCTTTTGATTCTAACTGCTAAAATAATTGTGACTTTTAAATAAAGCAACATAGAAATCCTTGGGAACACTAACTTTAGTTATTGTCTGTGAGATGTTATTTTCCTGCAGCTTTGTATCTTACATCTTTATATAAGATGCATGCCCTATCATTTGTCTGTTATGGTTCATAGAATTAGAATCCTCTCTAGAAACATGAATCTCAGTTTTGGGAGATTGTGAATGTGATGAAACAGTCACCACACTGGTTTTTTTCACTATCCCTAGTTCTTCCAAATATAAATTTTATTTATTTATCCAGTAACCAAGAGCAATAATGTAGGTTTGATCGGAAAATAGCATAAGATAAGAGAGTATGACAGCACATTTTATAAATAAATAAAATGATAACATACATCATGTTTTGCACACATTGTACGATGTGAATTCTAGACCTACTCTTTCTTTCTTTTTTTTCCAGAATCCAGGTATGGATTTCAGTGGTGCCTCAATGACAGGAAATTATCAAGGAGGTGGTCCTAAATTACCAGAATATTCTTCATGATAATCCCCAGTTTAAATAGTCATATTGAAATTTATTCAACACTACTTGATTTAGTCATTGATTCTAGAGGTACCGTGGTATGAAATGTATTTGATACTGTGAGCAAAATAATTTTGCTCTTCTCAAATTCAATACTTAATTCGAGAGATGCATGTAATGAACAACAACTTGAAACAATGTCCAAGGGATCATAAGTCTTAAAAACTATTCCCCGTCCCCAATACTAAACAGACAAGATCTATCGACATCTATTCCTATCGGAAATAACAAAAAGAAAATTTGGGAGTTCCCTTTACATAACACAAAAAATGGTAGAAGCATAGATAGAGACCAACGTGGACGAGAACAAGACAGTGAAATGTTCCAGTGGTCAACCCTTCAGGAGTAAACAAAGAAGGAAAAAGGTGATGCTGACAGCAGATAGTAGTTGTAAGAAGGAGAAAATTATTGAGGTAAAGAGTTTTACAAACATTACTGCAACTTCTGAAGAAGAGTGTTCTCTTATTTAGTTTATTGCTGAAACAAACAAATGTGTCATAGATCTTGATTTGCAAAGGGGACAATATTTTTCATTGAACAAAAGCATCCATCTTCAATAGATGTATCATGTGAGATAAAATCTTTAGATGTTTGAAGAAATATCACTCGTGTATCTGTGCATGTATGTCAGCATATCTGCCTAAAGTTATACATTTCACTTTCAGCATTTCATTTCCATTTTTGCATTTTTTCACAAACAAGCCACAAAAAGGTCTTACAGCAGCAGAGACCATTGTTAAAGCTTGTTGATAAAAACATTTCTGCATGACATAATCATGTGATGTCACCAGCAGATTTAGTTTTTATTTTTCTTCTGTTAGGAAAAGAAATCTTGACTGAATTTTTTTTTTTTTTAATTGAAACTTTTTTTGAGTATATTATACTCTATATCATAACATATGTCATGTAACAAATATACATACATGTCTGTTTTTTAAAATTGAAATATGTGATTATATGTTGCGAAAAAGCCTGTCTTCAAGTAAATTTGAAACTTTAACCAATTCATCACTTCCTATAACCCTGACATTGTCCACAAACTGTTACCGGTGTGTCTTGTACCGTAAAGTGTCCAGGCTTTGACTGTGAGGTGAGACTCGACCTTGACAATCACATCATATCATTGAAAGCTGCAAGCTCCGAGGGAACCCTTGGCAGCAGATGATTTTCTGTCAAATTGTAGAAGTTTTTCTTATCTATTGTGAATATTGTTATAACTTTCTTTCTTCCTTCATCAGTTCCCATTCTACCTTCCAGTATATGGGTTGTTACAACTACTCGTCCCTTTTACACTGAGATGGTCTGGTCTGCTGATCCCATGATACACACATACACACACACACTCACTTTGTATACTATTCGTATCATCTGCTAGACCTTTACAAAATGCTAAGCATTTTAATTACACACTCGATAACAATGTCGCAGTACCACTCACTGCTATCTTGTCCTCTCTGTTCACATACATGACTGTTTACCTCATACCTCATTTCAATTTTTTAATTTTTTTATTTGATTTTACCCACATCCACAGCTTAGGCTATCTCTGGCCCCTGGGTTTTGGTAGGATTTTTCTAAATTTTGTCCAAACTGCCCAGTAAACAGCCATGGGATCTTTAACATGCACAGAATGTTGTTATCTGCTCATGGGACCTCCTTTTTATCGTCCATCTCTGATGGGACTAGGTGTTGATCCACCTACCTAGACCAGGGGGATAGATTTTGCTAAAAAACAAACTCAAGAACGTTTTTAAACTGTTTGCAGGTCTCAAACCTCATACCTCAGTCCCATGACTATCAGTATCACCGAGTCATCAGGGGAACCTGATGATATAAGACACCTGACAGCATTTGCCAGACAGTACTACCGTTTTCAAAGGACATGCATATTATTATGTACATGTGTATCTATAGATAGTACATCTATGGTTTAATCAATGAGCCTAGTTGGAAACCTCTAATTTTAAGAAAGCTACTGATGTAGCAAATTTACACCAGATGAAAATGAAGGGAAAGAAGCTGAGCAAATTTACACCAGATGAAAATGAAGGGATATGAGGCCTACATTGTTCTGAAAAATGTGTTGATGATATCTCAGAAATAACATTTTCCCAACAAAAACTTTTTTTGCACTAGGCCTACATTGATATGATATCTCAAATGCCTTGGCACATCTGATAATAGATCATAGGATGAGTGAGTGTAAAATGAATCCTTTTGGCCAACCTGATTCATGTTAGCCCTCGAAAAGATTGAATTTATGGATGATTTTTATGGACGGTTTGCTATAAAAAAAATTAAAGACTCAAGGTGCGCTGGGTTGTTTTTCTCTGAATCATTCAATGATATTTCTACTTTCTCAAAACTGCATGTCAATAGTGAACAAGGGTTAAAGTTATTCACATTTTAATTTAAGGTTGAAAGTGAAACGTTTTCTAAATGAGAGTATAAAAAACATTCAGTATTACCGGTAAAGATAAGAATTGTGAAAATGTGGCCTGCTACTTGAACCCAGAGTTTCTGTTTCCTCTGTAATTTAGTTTTTATTTACCATTATCATGTAGTCTACATATTTGTTCAA
Organism: Doris montereyensis; assembly: GCA_037039925.1. Lineage (NCBI taxonomy): Eukaryota > Metazoa > Mollusca > Gastropoda > Nudibranchia > Dorididae > Doris > Doris montereyensis. The sequence goes on along the minus strand of JAXRKP010001108.1, from coordinate 110,449 downwards.
AGAAATGATACTCATTGGTTTGTGAAATAAAGAACTGAATTACATGCTTTTACAGATATTTTTGAAGAATTTCTCATTCTCTTTTGTTCACATCAAAAGTTATAAGGTTATAATTTAACTAAATTGTTGATGATATCTCAGAAATTTTAAATATTACATAATTATATATATATATATATATATATATATATATCTCCTTGGCACTCTCTCTCTCTCTCTCTCTCTCTCTCTCTCTCTCTCTCTCTCTCTCTCTCTCTCTCTCTCTCTCTTTCTCTCTCTCTCTCTCTCTCTCTCTCTCTCTCTCTCTCTCTCTCTCTCTCTCTCTTTACTCTCTCTCTCTCTCTCTCTCTCTCTCTCTCTCTCTCTCTTTTTCCTCATTTACTATGATAATAGACTCAGGAATTGGAAACCTTTGGAATCAGGAAGAAATCCCAGGGAACAGAATTTTCTATATATTTTTTACCTCTAAACGGACAGCTATTCGAGACAATTTTCGCAATTGCAGTTGTCATTACCATTTCCCCCATAATTGTATATTCCAACACTCACTTGTTATCCAAATTTGATTTCCGTCTTAGTCTGACTTAACATTACAATTACATGATTGTACACGATGTCAAATGCCAGTTCAGCGACCATAAGCCAGACACACTAGACATGTCTTACTATATATACTGCAATAGCCTTTTTCACATGTAGAAAGCATGCATCGTCTTGTCTGGTTTTCAATTTCTACTTAGTAAATATTGATTATCTCCCTCATTGTAAAATTGTAATACTGGAAAAGGATGTTTTAATTATAACGCTATTCCCTTTAAAACATCAAGTTACCACTGGTTTTGACTATAAAAAAATAGATGTATTAAAGTATAATGGTGGCATTGGTAGCAATTAAGGTTGGGATCATGAGGTCCTGGGTTCAACTGGCTGTTTTAACATTGTTTTCTTAACTGAATCCCACATGCGAATCAAACAATTGGAAGTGATTATCTACTTTCTCAATAAGGGCCTTGAATGAAGTAAGTTGAAGGAACATTATTACGTTAGATGATATAATGAACAAAGTCCACATCCAACAAATTATCTTGTAATTCTTACTGTAAACAATGAGATCGTAGATTTAGATCAGTTATGTCAGTTATGTCAGTTTTACATTTCCGTATACATGTTTAGTTGAAAGTGAAACGATATTGAATTTCCATATCTGCTAAAATTGAAATGAATCAAACTAAAAAATTGAGTCCAGACAGATAATTGTTGCAAATTGATAATAAAAAACAGACATCAAACTCTGTTGCACTTTATTTTAGCATTAAGTCACAGCAAAGCATAAAAAATGTGCACCAATGTTGATTAAAAAAACATATAAAACGGTTCCAATCATGCACACCAATATTTCGTGATTTCTGTACATATTTTCATATTACTAGACAATCAAGCATTCATGATTTAGTCAATAGTAGCACAAAGTTACAAAAATAAATCATAGATAACAATCCATTCCATCGCAAAACTTAATTTATTCATACACATTCTCGTTAAGGAAAGCAGAGATGATTATTATAGATCATCAGATTTAACTGGAATTATCATTTAAAATCAAAATGATGAAAATTATTAATAAAATTCATTCATAAATAAAAGTTTATTTATCATATCATCGACTTAAAAATTTTTTAAAAGAAAATTCTTTTGTAAAATCGTTAAGTCATCCAAAAGATTGACTCTACCATACCAATCATTGAAATAATTTCAAAACCTTTGAGCCTCAGCAGTCATATTATAGGCCAACATTATTGAAAAAGACTACTTTTTTGTGGCAGACTTGCATTTTAAAAACTTCATGTTGTGTGAATTGTACAGTACATGGATGCTTATGGACATTCATCATAATTAATGATTAAAACATCTCTCAGAAGTGGAAGGTTATCTTTTTTGCTTGACCTTTGAGATATGAATTATATTCCATGCTTTTTGTTATTTAATATATAACCACTTCAGACTTTCATTTTGCTGACAATGGTGATAATCTTTTGGCACCTTGTATCAATGCCTTAAATTGATTGGTTGTTGCTTCCTCTTGTCATTATGTTATCTTTAGGATCTTCCAAAGTAGAAGATCAAATGAACACTCTTTTGTGTCAAATAGCATTTTTTTTCAATCAAAATCACATAGAACTTATGCATATAATTGCTGTTCTTTAATAAGAATTTTACTTTTACACGAAAATTAATTTTTTAAAATTTGATCACATGATAAACTATACTTATTAAAATAAATATTTTGTATATAAATCGAGAAGATTAAAATAATTTCTCCTAGAAGAATTTTATTTTTCTCCCTATAACTATAAATGTTTGCTGATTTAAGAATATTCAATGCCATTCATAGCTGAGTACAATTTTTTTTATAATCTATTTAAATACAAAACAACATGATACAATAATGTGTATAAAAATATGACCAAATCAATGCCTCTAATCCAAAATATCACATCATCTTTGTCAATAAAGGTTGAAATCACAATAGAAACATACTTTTGTTATAAGCAGATCTCATTACATAATTTCGTTGAAGAGAGACAGGGTTATATCTGAGTCCATTTAAATGAATGATAAAGCTTTGTAGTAATTGTAGTAAACCCAAAAAACAATATTTTATGTTTCAGATATTGTTGCATAATATAATCTGCATAGACACAGAGAAAAACTGACAATTGTATTGTAACTAAATGTAACCCACATTAGGTGTATGAAATGGGTCAGCAAAGATCTAAAATCATAAAAATGTTCAGCATAGTAGCTCATTTCTACAAAGTACAAACATGGTGAAAGACACATAAACTTTGATTCTTTAATTTAAAACATCTTACAGTTGATGTTGATTCTGTATTTTTATAGATTTGTTGGTACAAATACATTTTAGTACCCATAGTATTAATTCACAGCGGTTCCATAGATGCATGGCAAAGATGCACCTGGAAAAAGTCTAACTGAAAAGTCACAAAAGCTTACAGATTTAAACAAGTCCGGTTTGTCAATACAAGACCCTGTTTCCCTATTTAAATGGCAGCCTTCACTTATATGCGGCTGAATAACATCAAGTCTTTCTTGAAGCCAACGTCCAAACGAGCCCTTCTTGGCTGCTACATGCTCCAAAAAGTAAAATGTACCTCCCTGCAAATGTAAAGGTAAAGATCTTGTAAACAAATTAACAAACTTAATTTTGCAATTATATACACATAAAAATATAACAGTATGTTAAATATATGCATAAAATATAACAATATGTACCTAGACACAAGAATATATAACAATATGTACATTCTATCCGCATGATGGTGACTTGGATGATGAAAAGAAAAAGTCGGAACTGAACCAGACAAATATTCAGAAAATGACGGCATTGTAACTCATTATTGTTACTAAATTGTAAACCTTGGAGATTCCAATCATGGCACAAAAATATAGCTCTGATTATTTATAAAAACACTTGTCTTGATATCATTGATACAAAAAGAAAAATTAGATCAACAGTCTCATGAAGATAAAGATGGATTTATAGTATGTATCCCAGCATAAGTACAAGCTCACCAACCGTACATCATTTAGATCTATCCCCAAGCAGGCCATTTCTGTTAGTCCTTCAACTCTCTGAGGAGCATACAGTACAACAACCTGTTGAACACTTTGTACTAACACTCAGACAAGATTGTTCTCTACCTATAGTTGGGTACTCATTCACTCCTGAGTCAAGACAGGAAAGGAGAGTGAAGTACCTTTCCTAAGAGTAAAACATTGAGAAAAACACCTGCGCCAGCCATGGAGTTTGAACCAGTATCGCCAGAAGTACAAACTCACAACACTATGGTTTCACCGCAACGCATCAACACCAACAGTGTCTTGCAGTGAGTTGCAGTCTTCTCATTAATCTACATCATGTATGGTCTAACATTTAACATTGTTAGCAATATAATGTGAAGGCTATAATTATTAATAGCACACATGATGACATTCGATTTCTTTTCTTCATTCTTAAACGTGTGTGGACGTTTTATGTCAGTGTCAGAGTTCATTTTAACTACGGTATATTACTTTCACTTGCTTGAATCCTAAACTGAACAAAGGTATATATCAGGTGGATCCAAAAAATGTCTCAAACTTTGAAGTCTAATAACGTTGTAATCATTTATCTAATCTTGATTTCCTTTGACAGTATGACAGAAATAAAACTCGGCAGTATAACTGAAGATGTCAAAAACAGAATTAAATACATCAATTTAAAACCAAAATTGGATTAACAGTTTTAGTTAAATTAAAAATATGTCGTGCACCAACAGTAATATACACAAGAACTGAGTTAGTCTGTTATTATGAAGAAGAAGAAGAAAAAGAAGAAAATATTTTAGAAAGAAAGGGCTAATGACAGTGACAGCTAAGAAAGAAACACAGTGCAATCTACCACCAATGGCAAAAAATGAGAAGGAAAAGCAATAATAGCATTATAAATAAGCATTTACAATGGAGAAGAAGAACAAAATGAGACAAAGAAATATAATACCGTCTAAGTCTAAGACAAATTTTGGAATTCTGTGAGCATTTTTTACCACTTATTTGCATATTCATCAGTAATGATTGTCAGGCAAAAAATGTTTCAATGGGCTTATTAAAGCAAAAAGGAGTTCAGTCACACAGGAAAAAGAATTCAGACAGATTACGGTCAGACAATCATTGATCCTTTGCTCGTTTGCCCATCTCCACAAATAACATTCCACTATATTTTATAATATAACAACAAAATGTTAATTGATGTGAGAGGTTAAAAATTCTCTTATAATGTACATTGTATACTATATAGATCTGTATGTCACTTTACCAAATACATGTTGCTGTCATTGATGTCACTATCTGCAATAAGGGTAGCCATCAGGTAGAGATTCAAACTCAATGAATAATAATACCCTATAGTGAAAGTCCATTAAAGTGAAATAAGGTTCCTTCAAAGTCATTATGGCCCATAGAACCGAACTTATCTCGGTTTTTGTAGGGTGAAGTAGAAAAGGTGACAATAATCATCTCCTGAACTGGACACTAGTTTGATGCAAATTTTAACTCCCAAGCTAGGGCTTGGACTCATTTTCATCTGGGTGGAGTGGGGAAATGCGTGTTAAGCATCTTTCACAAGGAACGAGTCGCAATGTTGGGCCTATCTTTGATATGATTCGAACCCGGGACTCCATGAAACCAAGTCTGGCAGCCTAACTACTTGGCCACAGACACCACTTAATCATTTTAATACCCATAGTAGTTTGACCAAAAATTGTTAAACTTAGTGTTGGTGTTTGACCAAATGACCTGAATATTTTCTCAAATTCTGTGACACTTTAAAAGCAAGCAGAAACATTACTTACTGGTTTAAGAACACGCTGAACTTCTCTCACAACAGCGT
>JAXRKP010001108.1:55000-102500 GCA_037039925.1 Doris montereyensis | reverse complement strand
GTTTTAAGGAAAATATCAATTTGATTTATGGGTCTTCTAAAGGTAACATTGCGATTCAGGTTGATTTTATTATTTGCGTCCTATACATTTGGCCTATATCCCCATATTTGTGGCTGTTATGAGAGACAAATGTATTGACGAAATAATGTGTCTGTAGGAACAAGGAGCGCTTATCAGAGATACATGTAATGCTCATGTACGCTGATTTATCGTCTTTGCCCTTATTACGGTACGATTAGAGATATGATATCGATGTAAACAAGTCGTAGGCTCATAGGCAGAAAATGAAGCGCGGAATTTGCAAGGGAGAGCACTGTCGATGTTTAGGCAACCTTTCCTATTTTCTGTTCGTTGTCATTCATATATTTTTGCACAATTTCAAATTATGAGACAATCAGCAAGTTCTTGTTTTTTAAATTATCCACACATTCCAAGAGAAAAAACAAAGTAGAACTTGAGTTATGCTGTCTTAAACATTTATTTTGTGTAAGTATATTGGGACATGATCTAGATCTGTTCTTATTTTATAATTATTCTTTAATTCTATAGCCTATACCTAGAATCTAGGTCTAAAAAGATGTTGATCTAGATAATAGATCTAGATCTAGATTTAGATCTAGCTCCAGATATGATCTCCATAGCTAGATATGTTATATAGATCTAGGTTTTTAGATCAAATCTAGACTAAATTTAATAGATCTAGAGATAGATATAACCTAGATTCTCTAGATCCAAGGAAGTAGATATAATTAATATAATATAGGCGAAATATGACAATAAGTGACAACTCCACTAATAAAGACAAAACAAACACGTGACGTTTCGGGTATAACCCTTCGTCAGACGACAAACGAGAAATATCTAGAATCTAGATCTAAGTAATACCTCCGGCATCACACAATGTGATGTCAGAAGAAAAAAAACATAAAGGAGAAAGAAAGAAAGAAAAAGACAGTGATGATAAGAAACGTAGCAGAGAGGGGTGTGAAGAATGAGCGAGAGTGGAAGGTTCAGATGTAGAATGAAATAAAAATATGAAAATAAGGAAGTAATAAATGGTAAGAAGAAGATAGAGAGAATGAGAGAAATAGAGAGAGAGAAAAAGAAAAAAAGGCAGGGAAGAAAGAAAGGAGAGAGAGACGTGTGAGTATGGGAAACAAGAATAAAAAAATAGGATAAATGTAAGACTAGATCTATATCTCACTGGATCTAGAAAGAAGAAATAATAGAGAATGAATGAAAGGAAGTATCAATCAAGACAAAAATTTACACTGAAGGTGCGAAATGTATATAAATAACAAATTTATCGATGCAATAAGGGAAGAGAGTACACACCTTTTTATCTGAAATTTCAAAAAATGCCAGTGAGGACTAGCTGATGCTATCCAAGTTATCAAAGTCTCAAGTAATTTTTCCTTGGTGATAAATCATTACGGAATAGACCTTATGTTATCACCAAGGAGAAATTACTTGAGACTGATAGCATCAGCTAGAGTGAAGTCCCCGGCACTCGCACGCTAACGGTCGGAAGGGGCATGTCACTCTTGTAACTTACGCCCTTTGTGCTTGATCCTGAATTTGATGCTACCATGTTTAAGAGTTAACTTTTCCTGAGCGAGAGGGGGCGTGTCGAGCCCATTGTGTGATTGACTTTCGCACACGACCCTTTTCCGCACGACCATTATGGTTCCCCCATCTCGCACAGCAAACTTGAGAGTTGCCTGAAGTCGCACAGCCTGTGCTCCGGCACTCGCACAGTCTCAAAGTGCACTGTAAATGACCCCGATTTATGATCGAATCCAAAGTTTTGATACAATTTAGCTCAGTTAAAAGCTTTGAGAGTTGTTTCATTGCTAACAATGGCTAACTCACCCCAAAACAGTTCCGTAACCCTCTCACAATTAATTTACTCACAATTAATTTACTCACAATTAATTTACTCATGTCACACAGCTAGCGCCAGCAGTTACCCACTCACTCTCTGACACCTTAATTAAAACACATGATGTCGCACAGACAGCCCCAGAAGAGCTGAGAAACAAATGTTGGATATAAAAGTCATGATTTTATTTATGATAATACTTTACAACTTTCACAAACATGTTATTTTCTCAATCTCATTCATGCTCATCCCTTGCAAACTTGCATCCTTCAGACAACCTATGTGAAACCACCTCCCACAATCGCAGCCAATCCATTCACAAAATTCACTGTCTTTCTCACCAACTCAGAATATTTTATATTCTTTAGGCGAGATTTTATAGTTGAAGTCATTTCTGAAAGTGAAAGATTTGTTAATCAGTTTTGTTACTCAAAAATTAAAATATTAACTCTCTTTCTCTCTCTCAGCAAAACGTAGTTTAAAAACCCACAAAAATAGCCGTAGTCAGCATCGTATTATGCTTTACTACTCAATTTACTCAAATATGAGTGAGAGTTGGGCGCTGTGCGACTAGTGGCACTCCTATAGAAAACTGATCCCCCTTTCGCACAGTCCCATAAACAGCATAATAGCTACAAACACGCGGCATTCCAAGGCATAGTTAAATATAGAAGGGATTTTTCAGTCATTCTCAACAACAAAAACTAAATATAGAATTATTCCCATAATTCCATATCACTAAGTAAAGTTACAGGGCCCACTAGCGAAAAATAAAAATGGCGGATGTTCTTACTTACTTCTCGATTCGCAAAGATTTTCTTGTAAAAAAATATAGCAGATAAGGACGTGTCGTCTCAAAAATAGGTAGGAAACGAAGGGAAAGGATAACTGCGTATGTGCGATACGTGGTGGCGGGGAAAACAGTGTAATTTCGGTAACAATCGACGCGAAAGCACGAAGTGTGCGAGAGATGGGCGTGTGCGAGTACTGGCGACCTGACTCTAGTCCTCACTGGCATTTTTTGAAATTTCAGATAAAAAGTTGTTTACTCTCTTCCCTTATTGGATCGATAAATTTGTTATTTATATACATCTCGCACCTTCAGTGTAAATTTTTGTCTTGATTGATACTTCCTTTCATTTATTCTCTATCATTTCTTCTTTCTAGATTCAGTGAGATATAGATCTAGTCTTACATTTATCCTATTTTTTCGTTCTTGTTTCCCATACTCACACGTCTCTCTCCTTTCTTTTTTCCCTGCCTTTTTTCTTTCTTTTTCTCTTTCTCTCTCTATTTCTCTCATTCTCTCTAGAAAAGTTAAATTTCTTTTGCTTTAAAGCCTCTTTTATATCTTCATCCTACTTTCTACAAGGTCTGCCTTTTGGTCTTTTACCTTGGGTTTTAGCACTGTATGCTGATTTAGCTATTCTATTGTCATTCATTCTATTTACATGCCCAAACCATTTCAATTGATTTATTTCTATCTTAGATTTTACGTCATCTGCTTTGATCTCTTATTGTTGTATTTCTGATTTTGTCTCTTTTAGTGTTCCCTACTACTCTTCTTAAATATTTCATTTCAGCTGCTTGTACTGTATTCCCTACTGTCTAAGGTTTCACTGCCATAGAGGAGAGTAGGATAGGACAATAAACTGTGTTGTATATTGCTATTTTGGTTTTTGTTGACAATTCTTGTTTACCTATTACCTATTACAAATGTCTTTCCTAGATGGATGCCATAGTTCGTCCCTCCTCACAGTGTCAAATGCCTTTTCAAAATCAATAAAACACAGTTGCAAGTCAATGTTTTTCTCAAGGAATTTTTCTATTGTATGTCTTATTTTAAATATGTGGTCTTGTACACTTCTTCCTGGTCTAAATCCACTCTGATGTTCTTCAATCTGATCCTCTACTCTCTTCCTTATTCTCATTTCCAGTATCCTGGCATACAATGAATTCAATGATACACTTTTCCTGGTACGCTAAGTTGCGATATTCCTCTATAGTTTGAGCATTCCATAGTTGATCCTTTCTTGTGTATTGGAACTATCGTTTCCTTGTTGCAGTCGTCTGGCACCTGTTTGGACTTCCATGCTTGTTGACATATTGCATGTAGTAGTTTGTCTGCCTCTCTTCCTTGGTTTTCAATCATTTCTGGATAAACTTGATCTGCCCCTGGGGCCTTTCCTAATTTCACTTTTCCTATAGCTGTTTAGATTTCTTCCATTGAGACATCTACTTCTTCAGCTGTCTCATCTGGATTACTTGAAAATGAAGGAATGAGTAACAACATTAACACTAAAAAAATTTGGGGATCGCAGGCAAAACAATTTTTCTCCAATTAATTAGAATGTACTGATTTGATCCAAGAGTTTATTCGCTAAGAACTTAAAACAGGCTAATTGAACTTTACATGAGAAAGATGGAGGTTGAAGTTACAGTGATTCTTGAGTTATAAACGGGCAAAGTTAATGACTTTCAACTTTATATATAGAGATAATATGATGATAGCATTAGGCAGATTGGTTGCAAATGAAGAAAAAGAATCATATACCACAAGCAGGCCCATTGACATTGACAATGATGATTATGATTACTCTATTACCACATTATTATTTTTTCAACAATGAAATACTCAAAAGGTTACCAAGTGCAGGGTGATATCAAGTACTGGTACTGGTACAGTATTCGATACTTAGGTTAGGCGGGCTTTTCATTGCATATCTAATGACTGGAAATGAAAGAATTAGTAACAATAACAATATAAACTTTCGTGGATAGCAGGCAAAACAATTTTTTTCCCAATCAATTAAAATACTGATTTGATCCAAGGGTTTATATTCGCTAAGAACTGAAAGCAGGCTATTTGAAATCTAGCTGTGAAATATGGCTGTTGTGGGTGTAGTGGTTCCTGAATTATAAGCGGTCAAAGTTACAGACGTACAGCTGTAAATATAAAGATATGGTAGCATCAGTCAGATTGGTTACAAATGAACAAAGAAATATATACCATACGGTAGCATAAATCAGATTGGTTGCAAATGAACAAATAATTATATATCATGGTAGTATTAGTCAGATTGGTTGCAAATGAACAAAAAATTATCCATATGGGAACATTAGTCAGGTTGGTTACAAATGAACAAAGAATCATATACCATATGGTAACATTAGTCAAATTGGTTACAAAGGAACGAAAAATCATAATTATATACCAATACCATATGGTTGCATTAGACGATTAGTCAGATTGGTTGCAAACGAACAAAGAATTATATTTGGTACAATCGAAAAAGAAAATGCAAAAGAGTCAAAGTATGACATCTACAGAAACAGATGAGCTGAGGGAGAAAAATTGTCTCAACAATGCCAAATCTCGAAGGAGAAAGGCCTCTCAAATGCAGCACTCAAAATAAATGTCATCAACATCAGCTATTGATAACACACCGACAAAAGCTAGTGATATAATCACTAAAACGCAGTAGTATAATCACTAAAACGCAGTAGTCATTTGGAAGAGTAAAAGAAGATAAGAAAAATAAGTGTTGCCGCACCTCAAAAGGAAAAAGAAGAACAGTTAACCATGGCTTACACAGACTTAAATTTGAAACATCCAAAGAAAACGCACTCTTCAAAACTAGAAAAAACACAATATTAATATTAGGTAAGTGTAAAAGAAGTCTTTCAGGACCAATGAAATTTCCTGACAAATAAATGGGAAAAAGAGACTGCATTCTTGTCTGTCATAATGTGTAAAAGAAAGGATTTAAAGGAGATTCTTAAACCTCTCTAAAAGACTAAGAGGCTTACACTTACATTCTGTAGAAGAGAAGGAGCTCTTAAAGAGAGCTATTCAAAATTTTATGAACTTCAATCCACTCATGTTTTGTGTTAACAAGATCTCCCTTATATATACACAGTGTCTGTGCGGCACTCATGAGAATTGGAGTTTGCTGCTAAAAAACCTAATTCCTACCCCTGGTATTAATGAATAAAAGTTTTGCTTGAAGGGTAAAATAATTGGTCATAATGAAGATCAGGGTTTCATCCTTTGAAAAAGTCCATGTAAACCATTTTCCACCGGGTAACTTCAGAGAATTTTCATGAACTTAAAGCAAGATAGAAAATTCATGATCTATTGAGTGATTCCGCAACCAAAAACTTAAGAGTTTGTCAAACAATGGTTATAGCATTCAAGTTAATGATACTCTTCCACCATCTTCCTTCATGTATTGGCATTGGCAGTAAGGAAAAAAAGTTTTGGACATCTAGCTTATTCCTGGTCTCTGCACCAGGTCAGAGAATGTTGGTAATTGGTATTGAAATTAGATTCCACAGCCGTGGAAATGCCCTATTACAACTTACTACAGTCTCTCACTGGGTCTGTCATCTGCTATCGTCGACACATCGATCAGCGTGGAGGTCACAGGTGCCCCCTCCTCCCCCCACCTACATCCTCCTTAACCATGAATGCTTGTGGACCAAGGCTCAGAGTGTTCATATTCGTTGCTGTGAATCCCATGAATGCATGAGGTGGTCTTGTATTCATCAAAGCGAGTACTCGAATAATGTGAGACCGGAGAAGATGGTAATAGAAACGCGAGTCTTGCCCGGGCCTACTGCTTAATCGCAATACAATGTAAGTGGCAATCCCTTCAATTCTAAATCATTCCCATTTGTTGGCAACCCTGTTTATTTTTGTGGCTCTCAACTGAAGAAACAAAATAAACTGTAGTAGTGGTAGTAATAGTAGTAAATATTTATAGGAGGATATAAATAAGTAAAAAATTAGGGCTTCTTATTGTTAATTTAAATGCGACATAATCTTGTTTGTGTTCTCAAAATCAGGGTAACAGCAATAAGGCCCATCATGAATGCTTTGCACATTAATGTCTATATATAAGACAAATGAAGATGTTATATTCGTTTCTAATTCTAACTAATTTGAGTATATTTTGATCGTTGTTTCACAGTTTCGAGAAGTTTTGAGTGAAAGTTATCAAGATGTCGACTATTGAAAAAATGCAGATTCGAGGCATCAGAAGTTTTGGCCCAGAGGAAAGAGATGCGCAGAGGGTTGGCTTTTGCAAGCCTCTCACTCTTATTTTAGGTCCTAATGGTACTGGAAAGACGGTAAGATACATATATTTAAATACATATTTGTAAAGATTAATTTACAAAAGCGAGAATACAAAATAGAATAAGAACAATTAGTCTTAAATAAAACATTTTTTCTGTTCCCTTAAAGCAGCGAGCGTTCAAATTAAACATTATGATTTTCTTAGAAAGAATTCTGTCCCAGAGGAATTGATCCAATTAAATAGCGTTCCAATCATCAGCCTATTATTATTATTATCATTATTATTATTATTATTATTATTATTATTATCATTATTATTACTATCATTATTATTATTATTGCAAATGCAATTTTCATTTATCATCTCAAAATATCAACATTTCAATTTAAACATTCTATAATTGTATACCATCTGGGGAAAGATACAACAAACCTTTCTTCTTCTCTACACTTCAGACAATAATTGAATGCCTCAGATATGCCACAACTGGTGATTTTCCTCCTGGAAGTGCAAGGGGCGGTGCTTTCGTGCATGATCCCAAGGTATGTTTTATAGCAGAAAGTGTGTCAAAAGTTATATAAGTATTCATGGCTGCCAACCAACCAGTACGCCAAAAACATATAGAGTATGTTTTGTTTATATGGCTTTCAGTCTGTTAAGTGTATTTAATTTACCTTGAATAGTACATAAATTATGGTCAATCAACTTTTTCTTTTAAGAAATCCGCCGTGAACAACAGAGACTCGGAGAGATTGTGGTGAAAATCAGCAGATGCCAATCTGAGTTTACAAAACTGTCATTGCACTGCACCAGAAAGGCCAGTAATCAGCAAACGTTATGCGATTTACCGTAACTGATTAGTGTGCAGATTTCCCGACCAGAGGCGCTGACCTAGATTCAATTTCCCCGCAACCAGATTGCTATGGTGTGTTTATATTTTCTAAGCTTCCCATGTGCTTCTGATGGGCAGCGTAAGGAAATGGATTCTTCTTTCTCCATGTCACTATTGTAATAGTCCATTACGACAAAATTGATGATAAAAATAAAAACAAAAGAAGAACACACTTAAAAAACATAGACAATTGGAGCAGAACAATGAAATGTGTGTGTTTAAACAAAGACAGTTTAGTAGCTAAAAATGCCATCAATGACAGGCTTCATGGAACGTGACGCTATTACATTAGAATCATGACCTTTAGCGGCAGAAAGGGGCTTAGACAGGCCAATCAGCATTCTAGAAATAATAACACTTAAAATAAGTGACAAAATTAGGTTTGCCGAGCCAATCTGATCATTGAAAGAGGTGTTACCCATGGCCAGGTTTGGCTGGCTTGAACAATGGGAAGTGGTTAGCGGACGGCTTGGTATGGCCGGTCTAAACACAACGGGCTGTTTAGCGTGCAGCCGTTTTTTGGCTGGGTGAAACCGTAATGAGTTAAAGGAGAAGTTAAATCACCAATTAAATTTTCTTGAATGTTACCGGCCGTCGTACAAGCTTCAAATAGTTTGCACGGTCAGTCTTATTTTTTTCCGTTTTGAAAAGGTTAGAAGGCATGAGTATTAAAAGTATGACGTGTCATGTTTGCCTTGCCTGTTTAGTCTATCCACACTATTTTTGAATATCAAATAGGATAAATGGACACTTGTGTCATTCAAAATTATTGAATTGTGTCAGCACATTATTGATTTGTGATATATGATGTTGGAATTATTTAAAAGATGTTACGCATTTTCTTCCCTTCTAAAGAAAGCCTGCAATTCTTTAAAAGAATTTTACCCATTGAGCAAGCAGGAGAAACATTTTGTAAGCCAACCTCTTCGCATATTGGCCCTGCTATTGAGGTCTGGTTTGATGATAGTTAGACAGAGTCATAACTTTGTTTAACATTTAGTATTAAGTGTTGTCACTTTTAGTTTTATGATTATCTCTTTGAACTTTTTATGTAATTTTGCACAGCTCGCACGAGAGCGTGAAGTCAAAGGTCAAGTCCGTCTCAGCGTCAAGGATGTGACTGGAGTCAAGTGCCTGATTTCGAGATCTTTGAAAGCTAAACTCACAGATGCTGAGGTAAGATTCTTTCTGATGAGACATTTTTTGAGACAGCATTATGAAACAGACCATTATCAGACAGAAAATCATGAAAAATAACATTACGAGACAGAACATTATGAAAACCATTATCAGACAGAAAATCATGAAAAATAACATTACGAGACAGAACATTATGAAATAGAACATTAAGAGATAGAACTTTGTGAAACAACACTATGAAATATAATACTATGAAACAGAACAGTATGAAATAAAATTGTGAAACAGAAGATTATGAAACAGAACAGAACATTATGAGATATAATGTTATGTATGTACACAACATTATGAGACAAGACATTATAAAACATCATTATGAAATGGAACATTATGGAACAGAACGTTATGGTTATGAAACAGAACAATAAGAGACAGAGCATTATGAAACAGAACAGTATGAGACAATGTTGTGAAACAGAACTTTATGAGACAAAACATAATGAAACAACATTATGAAACAGAATTTCATGAAACAGAACATTTTGAGACATAACATGATAAAATAGAACATGTGAAGCAGAACATTATGAGACATAACATCATGAAACAGAACATTATGAAGCAGAACATCATGAGACAGGACATCAGGAGACAGAACATTATGAAACAGAACATTATGAAACGAAACATTTTGAGACAGAACATTATGAAACAACATTATGGAGCATAACATCATGAGACAGAATATCATGAAACGGGACATCATAAAACAGAACATCATGAGACAGAACATCACGAGACAGAACATTATGAAACAGAATGGAAAAGAATATGTTTTTTTAAAGAAAGGAAAAAGAATGTTAGTTTAGGTTTGTCCCTGTCTAGCTGTTGTTATATAATTATCTATACAGTCCATAAAAGGTAACGCATCATATCCCAATAACTAAAGCTACTAAAAGAACAAAATCTCTGAAATGAAATCTTTGTACCTGGGCAACGTGCAGTTTTAAAAATCAGTTGAAAAGAACTCATTCTCAAAAAACAAAACAAAACGCTTATTATTAGAAAACACAAGCGATAAGTTGTAGAAAGGATTCTAAATCACAAAGGAATACTTTGCATTACTGTTTGTGAACAGTATAATATAAATTAGCCATCTTTGTTTAATTCTTAAAAGACAGTGAAGTTTTAAAAACCCTGCCGAGTTAAATCAAAAAGATATTTAAAATGCAACAGTGGATAAAGTAAAAATGACAATGAGAAAGGATGTAAATTCCACTAAGGAAAAGAGAAAATTGACTCAAATGCTTGTTTTAACCTTTTTGAAGACAACAATTAAGTACAAAATTTTTATGAATAGACTGGAGAGGGAAAAAGCAGACGGGGAAAAGAAAACAAAGAAAGAAACGTGAAGGAAGGAAAAGAAGAAAAAAGAGAAAAGAGGTAAGCAAATGAGATTTAAGAAAAGAAAGAATGTAGGAAAAGAGAAAAATATATAAAACAAATGCCACAGCTAAGTAAAAGGAGAAAGAGTTCTTAAATGGTAACAAATATTAAATATTTAGACTAAGGTGCCTTAGCAAGCATCATTTTAGCTCTGTTCATAAAAATTTGGTGCAAATAATGAAAGCCTTAGGTCTTGCTTATTCGACTGTTAGTAGTGAAATGAGGGGCCGTAGCCAAATCATGATGTCACTATGAAATATTCACTGGGATGGTTAACACCGCTGACCTAGTTATGACTATGGTTCATGACACCAAGAGACTGTCAACTGTTTTCTATAAATAGGCACACGTTATTTTGTTGCATTGATGGCCCCATGACTAGGCTGCCAGCTTTAGCATCATGAGGTTCTGGGTTCATACCCTAGCAAGGCTGGGTCCTACATTGTGTTTTCTTTGGGATAGACATTTATCACACATTTTCCCACTGACCCAGATGAAAATGGGTACAAGAAGCACTAGCTTGGGAGTAAAAATCTGCATCGGATTGGCGTCCTGTTCCACTTCACACTATTGAAACCGGGATAAGCTCCAACTGTTTGGGCTGTAATGGCCTTGAGGGAAATTTAGTTGTCCTTGTTTTTTTAGGCACATAATTTCAGATGCCAGTTGTTAACCAAGCTAGAAGATTAACTGTTAATTTACATAATGTTTTGACTCCCGGACCATCAGTATGAGATCTGACAACACAAATACTCAAATCTAAGGTGCCTCTGTCATATGCTGTTCAACTAAAAAAAAAGCCTTCACTTGCTTTTTTAATTGTCTGTGTCTCACCGATGGTTGCTGAATCTGGTTAGAGCTTGAATGCTGGTTTCAACAAAGGAGGCCATACTGCACTGATTATATAGGACAACATGATATTTGATAGACTGAAAGATGTTTTTATGACTTTATTTGATTTCCATTTCAGTAAGATATAATAATAATTTCGTTTGTATAGCACCTTCAATCAAAACCTCAAAGTGTTGTACATTTGACATAACACACTATACACAATTTAACTAGCAAACAACAACAAATGATGTCACAATACTAACAAGATAATTGTATGAAAATAGAAAAGGGGAAACATGTCTAAGACAGATATTTTTACACAAAGGTGCGTCTTTAGGCGCTTTTGAAATGTTGTTACATAATTTATCATCTCCAATTCAATAAGATACTGTGACTTATTGCATCTCTATTTCAATAAGGGCAAGAAAATAACGACTAGCATGCTTGATGGAGCTATTAAACGCATTTGGCCAACTGGGGAGATGCAAGAGATCAGTTCAAGATGTGCAGATTTAAATCGAGAGGTATGCATTTATCACTAGATTACGAATACTTTTCTTTTTCTCCTTACTATTTTATAACTGAGAATGCTTCTACAAACCTTCTTATTCTTGACATTCCCTTTCTTTTTAAAACAATTTAGTTTGATTTTTTCAAAGAGCCACAATTGAAGCAAAATCAAAGGTGTTGTTGATACTTCTTATTTAACTTTGTTACAAAGTTCACCGTGACAAAAATATTTGTTACAAAGTCCATAATGACAAAATACTTGTTACAGTCCATAGTGACAAAATACTTGTTACAAAGTCCATAGTGACAAAAATGCTTGTTACAAAGTCCAGAGTGACAAAAATACTTGTTACAAAGTCCTTAGTGACAAAAATACTTGTTACAAAGTCCATAGTGACAAAATACTTGTTACAAAGTCTATAGTGACAAACTACTTGTTACAAAGTCCATAGTGACAAAAATACTTGTTACAAAGTCCCTAGTGACAAAAATACTAATTACAAAGTCAATAGTGACAAACTACTTGTGACAAAAGTTGTAGTGACAAAATACTTGTAAAAACTATGTAAAATTAATTGTGCTATGTCTTCATTCTCTTGGTTCAGATGATCACAAGCTTAGG
Organism: Doris montereyensis; assembly: GCA_037039925.1. NCBI lineage: Eukaryota > Metazoa > Mollusca > Gastropoda > Nudibranchia > Dorididae > Doris > Doris montereyensis. The sequence goes on along the minus strand of JAXRKP010001108.1, from coordinate 90,093 downwards.
TGTGTCCAAAGCCGTTCTGGACAATGTCATTTTTTGCCACCAAGAAGATTCAAACTGGTTTGTGACACATTGCATTATTTTCATTTACAATGAACTGCTGTCATAACAAATGTGTGAATTTTGTAATTGAACAACTTCTGAATATTCTTGAATTGGGGGGGGGGGGGGGGGATCCATAAATTATCATTTTTGGTGGGGGTGAATTAAATATTGTCGTAGTCATCTAAGAAAATGCCTTTTGGGAGATTGAAAGTGCTTGTAGGCATAGGAGGTTGAATGTGCTAGTAGGCATGGAGGTTGAAAATACTGATAGGCATACGAGATTGAAAGTGCTGGTAGGTATGGGAGATTGAAAATACTAGTAGGCATTGGAGGCTGGAAGTGCTGGTAGACATAGCAGGTTGAAAGCGCTGGTAGGCATGGGAGGTTGAAAATGCTGGTAGGCATGAGAGGTTGAAAGTGCTGGTAGGCATGGGAGATTGAAAGGGCTGTTAGGCAATGGGAATTGAAAGAGCTGGTAGTCATGGGAGATTGAAAGTGCTGGTAGGCATGGGAGGTTGAAAATGCTAGTAAGTATAGAAGGTTGAAAGTGCTGGTAGGCATGGGAGATAGAATGTGCTGGTAGGCATGGGAGGTTTAAAGCGCTGGTAGGCATGGGAGGTTGAAAGTGCTGGTAGGCATGGGAGATTGAAAGTGCTGGTAGGCATGGGAGGTTTAAAATGGCTGATAGACATTGGGGATTGAAAGTGCTGGTAGGCATGGGAGATTGAAAGCGCTGGTAGGCATGGGAGATTGAAAGCGCTGGTAGGCATGGGAGATTGAAAGCGCTGGTAGGCATGGGAGATTGAAAGTGCTGGTAGGCATGGGAGGTTGAAAGTGCTGGTAGGCATGGGAGATTGAAAGCGCTGGTAGGCATGGGAGGTTGAAAGTGCTGGTAGGCATGGGAGATTGAAAGTGCTGGTAGGCATGGAAGATTGAAAGCGCTGGTAGTTAGACCGTGCTGGTAAATGAACAGAATTTTATCTACATAATGACCATCTGTTTTTACCTGACAAGCAGGCATAAATTAGTGAAAGTTTCCTTATTCACCAACACCGGATTGGTTGGACATATACCTTTGATTTGGTTGAAGACAAACAGTAAGGCAAGGGGCAATTCAAAAGGGAAATAAATAACATTGAACAATATTGAAGCCCCATAGCATCAAAGACAGACAAATACAAAAAACAGACAGAAAGAAAAAAAAATTTGTAGTTAGCTCAGTTGGTAGCACTTTTTCTTTTCATGGCAAGGAAGGTGCCGCCGCATAGATCGCGGGTTTGATCTCCATGGTGGCCAGGTTTTTTCTCTGTCTATTTCTTGTATTTGTCTCGACTTCTGCTCACTTATGATTTGGTTGACAATAACTAACCTCAATTGTTTTTCGTAATGTATGTTAAGTGAGGATGAATTAAGACCATTGTTTATTGTTCCTATGCAAAACATCATGCACTGTAATGTCTGGCAGGTAGAGTAGGATTCACTGTTAACGCTATCTGGCAGGTAGAGTAGGATTCACTGTTAACGCTATCTGGCAGGTAGAGTAGGATTAACTGTTAACGCTATCTGGCAGGTAGAGTAGGATTCACTGTTAACACTGTCTTGCAGGTAGAGTAGGATTCACTGTTAACACTGTCTGGCAGGTAGAGTAGGATTTACTGTTAACACCGTCTGGCAGGTAGAGTAGGATTCACTGTTAACACCGCCTGGCAGGTAGAGTAGGATTCACTGTTAACACTGTCTGGCAGGTAGAGTAGTATTCACTGTTTACACTGTCTTGCAGGTAAAGTAGGATTCACTGTTAACACTGTCTTGCAGGTAGAGTAGTATTCACTGTTTATACTGTCTTGCAGGTAAAGTAGGATTCACTGTTAACACTGTCTTGCAGGTAGAGTAGTATTCACTGTTTACACCATCTTGCAGGTAGAGTATTATTCACTGTTTACACCGTCTTGCAGGTAGAGTAGTATTCACTGTTAACAGCCTATGCTAGATGATGCCGTTTGTTTGCTTGGCCCAGGTGCACGAAATTGGCACCTTGCCGCCTGGTAGGTAGAGAAAGTTCGCTATCAGCACTCCTATTTATTATAGCTGAGAGGCATGGTTTGATCTACGCATCTGGTTTAAATGAAATGCCTTCATATTTGAAATCTAGGTGGGGGGGGGTGGGGAGATCTGTCTAGACAACTTTGACAAGTTTTCTGGTCCTGGCATGTTGTTAAGGGGTTAATTTATATAGAAATAATTCTGTACATCGAAATAGCGTGCCGGTAGGCGGTAGGTGGGCCATGCTGTTAGGCGACATATTCTCAGGCTGCTACTCCTGTGGTATGGATGTTATGGATGATTGTTTTATGATTTAGAAACATGGGAAAGATGTAGAACGGTCAAAGATTATTTTTTTTCTCATAAAAGATAAGGCATATGATCGGAAATTTCCGTATCAGGTCATATGGGACCAAAATTTTCCAAAATTATGGTACACAAAACATTTCAAAACAACCTACTGCCGTTCCTTTCAATCTTCTACGGCTAAGACTAGAAATAGAATCAAAATATTGATATGGCTTTAATTACAGTCTCCTTAGAGTCATTGTTTTTTTATCAATGGGGTTAAATGGAGACGGGCTGAGTCAAGGCTTAATCTTTTCATTATTTGTCACATCATAATTAAAAACATTCTTATGTATTTATTTCTGTTTTGTTACATCTGCCAGGCCATTGGGTGAGGGAAAGTTAGTGAAGACAAAGTTTGATTCAATCTTCGATTCAACACGTTACACTAAAGTTCTGGAAGAGATTAAAAAAGTTCAACAGACCCAGGTAGGTTTTGGAAAATTGAGAATTTAAAAAACTCACTTTTTATTTTTTCCTTCTCATAATATTATTGTTTTGTAACTTTAAAAATACAGATGTTTGATATGCCTGCTATTGAGGATCAAGTTGATTAGAGATGAAGAACCTTACGAGTTTTGCTGTGTCTCTCTGAAAGTTATATTAATTATGGATTATTATTCTTGTGTATCTATTTGTTCACAAGATGCCAAACATTTCTTTAATGAGCAAAGTAATTCATCTTGATTTAACATTTGTATATGAGGTTTATCACCATTTATTCTATTTTAAACCATGGTATGTAAATACATTTTTACTTGTTAAAAACTATCACTTCATAAAACCAGAATATAGTCACACATTTGGTGATAATTTAATTCTGTATATTTAGATTTGGTTTGCCTATTAATCATCATCATCTGTAGCTTGCACGTTGCCGACCATCCCTCTCCGTGTTGTTTTTCAACGCTTCTTGTAAAATCCGAGACAAGCTCTTATCCCTTCTATGAATCCAGATGTTACTAATTTTTCTAGTCCACTTTGTCTTCACATGGCCAAAAAATCTCATTTGCCTTTTCCTTTTTTCATCTCTTTACAAGCAGTTTTTACCTCTTCTCTTAGTATTTTTTTCCCGTTTATGTCTTCTACTTCTGGATTTACTTGGCTGCAATCTCTTTCCTCATCTGAATACAGGTTGTCTAAATATTCAGCCCAGCGTTGTAGAATATCTTGGGTGTTCATTGTGATGTTTCCCTGGGAGTTTCTTACACATTTTCCTTGTGTAGAGTTTCTTTTTCATGTCAAGTTTTTATTCGACTCATGAAATTCTTTTACATTTTTATTCTTTTGTTTTTTAATATATTGGCATTCTATGTCTATGTATTGTTCTTTGGCCTTGATGCACGCTTTTTTTATGTGTTTGTCTGCTTGTTTGTATTCAATACTATTTTTTTCTAACTTGCTTAGTCTATCCATCATTTCTCTTCTAGTCATCCATTTGTTTTTTTGTTTCATGTTTTTTTAATGGAAACAATATCCTGGATTGGCTCTGTTAAGAATTTTGTTAAATTTATCCAATATTTTTCTATATTTTCTGCTACTCTGATATTTCTGTATCATTGTTTTACCTCTTCTTTGTATTGTTCACTGATCCAGTCGTCTTTTTTCAAAATATGCATGTTTGGTTGTGTCTTGCTTTTGTTTAGGAGTTTTAGATTGAGAATGCATTTCACTGGTCGGTGAAATTTGCCTGTTGTTAGTCTTTGAATTATCATAATATCTAGAACATTATCCAACCATGTTTTGAATAGTGAGGTGAAAAATGAAAATTGCATTCTGAATTGAAAAATTCTGAACGTTTATATGGTAAAGAAGTGAATTTATTTTATCAAGTGTCTGGTCTGTCCTCAGGTTGGAGACATCAAACTGGGCAAAGAAGAATTAAAGTACCTGAAACAACTCAAGGACAAAGCACGTGAGGTATGTCTGCGTAAAACGAAATAGAACTGGGCATTCGGAAATAAAAATTTACATAATCTGAATGGAAATTTTTTTTATAGTGTAGGACGTCGAGGTACCAGATTTCTTCTCCTTCAAGACATATGGAAGCAGCTGTATATTTATTGGCAGATTTTTTGTAACATTTACTTAAGCAAAAAACAGAACTACTGTCCGCAATAATAGTATTAATAATAATGCATTTAATGTAAAGTCAATAATTGATTCTGATATTTTAACTTTTTTAACAAAAACCATTTTTACTTAAACCTTTCTTGCTAAATTGCATAATTTCAGTCTTGTCCTTATTCCATTTTAGCTTATTGGATATCATCCATGTCTTAATTGCCATAACACATTCCTGAGCCTTTTTGGTGACAAACATTTCGTCATCGATTGCAAAATGGGAAATAGAGCTGGATGTCATCAGCTTACACAAGATAATTAACATTGAAGCTGTTTATAATAGCACTAAGGGCTCTGTGTAGAGGGTATTCAAAAGCGGTCCAAGAACTGAACCTTGAGGTACACCATAATTTAGGGGGATAGAATTATATTCAAATTGATGGTCAACCATTATAGATTGTGTTCTGTCAGACAAGTAAGATCTAAACCAGTCAAGGACTTGTTCACTAAATTAACTTCAGTGAATCTTTTATGTTCTGGTCGATTGTGTCAAAGGCAGCACTTAAGTCAAGTAATATCAAAAGAACAGATTTTCCACTATCAAGATATTTGACAAAGTCATTGTGTACCCACATCATTGTTTGTACAATAGCATTTTCAGACTACATGGCATATCAGGTAAAGACAAGGAACAATTTACAATGGAAGTAATTATCGGTACAAATGTCTTAGGGAATTTCTTAATTAGCCAAGTTGGGACAGGGTTTAGTGAATATGTTTTATTTGGAATTTGCTTGAGGATTATTTCAACTTCCATTTCTACTACTGGCTTGAAGGTGTTAAATATTCCAGAGGTTTCCAAAGCTGGTGTTACGTCGATGGGTAGCGTGCAGGGTAGGCTGTCCAGATATGTCTTGATGTCACAGATCTTCGAGTCAAAAAAGTCTGCCAATCGCTGTGCCAGTTACTGGGACATTCGCAGGTTGGGATGTTGCTCTGCTGATGTTTCTCCGGCTTTGTGAAGCTATTTAGGGTTTTGACCAGATTTGTAGTATTGTGACTGCACGAGGAAAATCTGTACGAGTATTGTTGATTAGATGGTTCCGTCTGTTTTTTACTTCGATGTAGATTTGCTTGTGCACTTCAAGTTTTGTTTTCCTCCATATTTTTTCTGGACGTCGAAGTTCTTATTTTGCCACTCTAATTTTGGGCGTGTACCATTGTGTCTTCTGTCAAATGACAATTTTCCTTCGAATTTCAGGGCAAAGTTTGGCCAAAATAGATGTGAGTGTACAAGCCTCTGTGCTACATGAATAGAAAAGACTTATTAGTGTGAGAAGTATGATACGGAACATTTTCATATGAATATTCAACAACATAGATATGAGGAGAGCAATTAAGACCTTCTGTCCTGTAATTCGGGTTTATCATATTTTTTCAGTACGCACTGTACTGTAATGGTTTTACTTGGCTTTGTTTTCTTATTTGTCAGCTCCAACATGATCAGGAACAGCTTGAATCAAAGTTGGCAGCCTCGGAAGCTAGTGTTGATGAGATCAAGACGAATCTGGAACCCATTCAAGCTCAGCTCAAAGAAATAACCTCTAAACACACGGAAATATATGACTTAAATACTTCAATTCGTGAGTTGTTTTTACATTTTGTGAATCTATCCTCCCACCTATCTATCTGTTTATCTACCTAGTCATTTATTTATATTTATGTTTATCCATCGGTCACATATACTTGTAAATTTATGTATAGAATTTTTATAAATACTATTAACTATTGAATGCACATTCGTATTATTTTCTTCCAGAAAAACACAAGACAGAAAGCGAACAGCTTCAAAAGGCCGTCCACGAATTGGACAAGAATATAAAGAATCCATACCAAGGTGACTGCAGAAAAGTTTCTTTTCATTGTGATCAATGTGATTCAATGTTTTGTTGCTCATATATTCAGTCACATTTATCTTTTAACATCATGGGCGGTTGATGGGTTCTACTGGTAGGTCCTACTTCCTTCTTTTTTTTCCATTCTTTCACTTTTCTTTCATCTTGCTGTTTCCTCTGAATTCATCCTGAGTTCACCGGTATAGGGTGGACGGGGAAAAACCAAAACTTTTTAAACACACATTTTGATACATGTCTCTGCTTACTGGAGACCCCGGTGTTTCGAACAGGCTATGGTTTTGGGTTTTTTCTCTTGTATTTTGGGACGGGTCGGGGTAAGTGGCAGTGGTTCTTTGTCACTTCAAGCGGGGAACTCGGTGGTCCAGAGGCAAGCTGCTGGCAAGGTCTTGGCCAAAAGGTCGTGGGTTAAGCCCCGGCAGGTTGAAAAGTTTTTCGGGTAAAACCTAATCCCCCACCCCTGCCCCACCCCACCCCACGGTTAAGATAGGTGGATCGACATTCAGTCCCACTAGAGAACAATGCAGATCACAACACTGTGCGTGTTAAAATCCCGTGGCTGTTTAAAGGGCAGTCCAGACAAAATTAAATCTTAGCAAAAATAAGAAATCCTACCGAGATCGCCTTACCGAGATCGAATGTGGGTAAAATCAAATTTTAAAATCAAAAGTCATTTCAAATTTATAAATTTTCACCTTTACTCGTCCTTATTGTCTGATTGAAGTGCAATTTCCCTGTTTACGATAGGATCCACAAATCAGCTTAAACGGGAACTTGCGGATTTTTCATCAAAAGTTCAAGAGAAAAGAGAGGAAATGGAATTGGTATGTCAATATTGTAGTGTCTTCAATGTTTTTTGTAATATTCTCATAGGCAGGATAGGGGCATCCGTGGCCGAGCAGTTAGGCTGCCAGTCTGGGGATCATGAGGTCCCGAGTTCCAAGTCCTAGCAAAGCCAGGTCTGGCGTTGTGTTCCTTGGGAAAGACACTTAACACGCATTTTCCCCACTCTACCCAGCTGTAAATGGCTTGGGAGTAAAAACCTGTGTCAGACTAGCATCCTGGCCAGGAGGTGATTATTGTCACCGGTTCTGCTTTACGCTATAGAAACCGATATGTCCGAACTCTGTGAGACTTAAGGGCTCTGAAGGAACAAACATGGGGAGGATAAGGGCTTGCATTTTTGCTTCTCAACTTTGAAAAGTATATCCCCGTCCATAAGATTTTAAAAGATGTTATGAAAAGAAAACTCTTTGACTTTTGATATTTGATTGCTGTAGCTGACGAGTAGATTCTTTCCATTGTTGAGATTTGACAGGACTGAATTTTGCTGCGACTGATGCTGTATTAGATTTGACATTTCTAGGTATTGCTGTGTCTGATGCTGTGTTAGGTTTGACTTGTTTGAGTTTGTTGGTGTCTGATGCTGTGTTTCGATTTGACTTGTCTGAGTTTGTTGATGTCTGATGCTGTGTTAGGTTTGACTTGTCTGAGTTTTGCTGTGTCTGATGCTGTGTTAGGTTTGACTTGTCTGAGTTTTGCTGTGTCTGATGCTGTGTTAGGTTTGACTTGTTTGAGTTTTGCTGTGTCTGATGCTGTGTTAGATTTGACTTGTCTGAGTTTTGCTGTGTCTGATGCTGTGTTAGATTTGACTTGTCTGAGTTTTGCTGTGTCTGATGCTGTGTTAGATTTGACTTGTCTGAGTTTTGCTGTGTCTGATGCTGTGTTAGATTTGACTTGTTTGAGTTTTGCTGTGTCTGATGCTGTGTTAGGTTTGACTTGTCTGAGTTTTGCTGTGTCTGATGCTGTGTTAGATTTGACTTGTTTGAGTTTTGCTGTGTCTGATGCTGTGTTAGATTTGACTTGTCTGGGTTTTGCTGTGTCTGATGCTGTGTTATGTTTGACTTGTCTTAGTTTTGCTGTGTCTGATGCTATGTTAGGTTTGATTTGTCTGAGTGTGTCTGTGTCTGATGCTGTGTTAGATTTGACATTTCTGACAGTAGTATGGCATGCAATTCTTGCTTTCTCCTTTCTTTGTCAGTTTCATTCTTCCTTATAGTGTATGGGTTATGATGCCCGAAATGATCTTTCACAGGCTACCCTGTTCTGACATTTTCTGTTTCCTTCTGTGAAATTTAATTGTCTTTGCTTTAGTGCCTCTTTTATATCTTCTTCCCATTTTCTCCAAGGTCTGCCTTGTGGTATTTAACTTTGGGTTTTTGGCATTGTATATTGATTTAGCTATTCTCTTATTACTCATTCTGTTTTCATGCCCAAACCATCTGAGTTGATTTATTTCTATCTTTGTTTTTATGCCATCTGTTTTACATGAAACTCTTCTTGGTTCAGTTCTGATAGTAGCAAGATATGCATCTTCTTGATATGATAAAATACATCAATTTTCTACTAACTTATCTGTTTGTTGAGGGAGCAGGAGAGGGTGTTATTGTCGAGACAAAAGAATTGCTAATTTTTATGTTTTTTGTCAGTATTTTTTTTTAACTGTTTTACAACAGTACAAATTGCATACAGGTCAATTCTTATTAAACGTATTTGTTTAGTTATGTATGTGTGTGGTGTCGATGGCCAGCGGTTAGGCTGCCAAACTGGGGATCATGAGGTCCCGTGTTCGAATCCTAAAAAAGCTAGGTCCAAACTAATTTCCTTGGGAAAGCCACTCAACAAGCATTTTCCCCACTCTACCCAGGTGCAAATAGGTATAAGCACTAGCTTGGGAGTAAAAATCTGCACCAGACTAGCGTCCTGGCCAGGATGTAATCATTATCACCTGTTCCGGTTCACGCTATAGAAACCAGGATAAGCTCTATGGGCCGTAACTGCCTTAAACGAACTTTTTACTACTTTATTTTTAATGTATAATAATAATGATAATAAAAATAATAATAATAATAGCGCTAGTATCCATAATATTATATATATATGTAAAAGTATATGTAACATATTGTATTTTTTTTATCCTGACCAGCATGAGACGCAGCTGAATACTGTTGCAGTTGACTTAGAACGGACATCTCGAGAGAAAAGTCGTCTGCTACTTGATGTGGGCAAACTTGAAAAAGAGGCTGAAGTAAAGTTTGTGTAAATCATTGCATTAACTCATAGACTACCATTGTCGTACAGGTGCAATCACACTACACTTAAGCCATAGTACAATTGTCACACATATGTGATCATAACGTTGCCGGGCCATAACTTTAGAAAGATCGCAAATCACGTATACGCGATTGCGGTATGGAGCATCTCCTAGGTTTATTATTCTACTTCCGTTTCAAACCGGAACAAGCTCTCTAGCGTGAACGGTGGATTTTTTAAGATCATTATTACTGCTGGCAGTGCAAGCCTTCAACTAAACCTGTTTTCTTTGCCAACATACAAAACAACTACTACCACTAGTAGTACTACAAGTAGATCTACAAGTCAGAAACAGCATAGACCGCACTGTTTTCGATCAGTTTAGCGACTCATCATTTTCCAATCATTGTTTTCATCTATATACTGATAGAAGTAGTGCATTGTGTGAATGGTGTCTCCACCCCAAATAGATTTTTAGCTTCTCAAATTCACTCTTTCACACATCCTCACTCAGACAAACTAATGACACATAGCTGATTTTTATTGGTGCTAATATAAAGTTTGATCTCTTATGGCCACTGTGTTTAAAAAACGAAGAGAAATAATAACAAATAAAAAATTTGCAAATTTTTTAACCACCCTACTTTTTTGGGTACCCACATCATAATCTTGTGTCGGACCTTGGGTGGTCTATGAGTTGAAGATAACGTGTTGATTTTTTTTTGGTTTGGTATTAAGTTTTAGTTTTCTATTGTATAGAAAGTTGTTTTCTTGGTTTTCTTGGGTTTTTTATTTGTCCCAATTCAAGCTTTATTTTTGCTTTGAGAAAGTCATTTTAAACATTTGAAACGCTGAACAGAAATTTCTAATGGTCATTTCTGTCGGGGACTCATATGTTTTTTTTTCAACTCTTTATTTCATCTTCAAATTTACAGACTCAGGAAAATAATGTAAAAAAGAGAGACGAGAAGATGCGAAACTTTGCACAGGAATACGATTTTGAAGGTAATGTGCCAGTAATTAGGAGATTTTGACTTTAGTCATCATTGCGTCATCGTTAAGTTTTAATCTTATTTTTATGATCCAGACTGCAGGTTGATTTGATTAAGGCGTAGTATGAAGAAGAAGATAATATAGAATTAATATTTAGATCAAGATCTTGTAGCGATAAAACAGATAAATAACTTAAAACAACAAAGAGATGTGGCAATGTGAACTATCTAAATAGCTGTAAAAATAATGCCAAAGATCGATAGTAGAGTGAAGTCAAAGGTGAAATAATTACCTCTCCACCATTAAAGACAAAACAAACATGTGACGTTTTGGGTATCAAACGTCACGTCTTTGTTCTGTCTTTATAAGTGGAGTACTTATTTGTTGTTGTTTTCATGACTTCACTTCACTGTGGCTCCTTTGTATTAGGATGGTTTCTTGTGATTTGTTTCTTTGTTTCTCTCCTTTGTGTCTTTGGAATGGTGGTAAAATTAACCTATGGGCACAGAATTGCACTGCCTAAACATTCCAACAATGCAGATAGTTCTTTTTGCTATTTCTTCTGTATAAATTTGAATATACAGGATGATGAAAGCAGTTGGCAGGTGGTGCTGGTAGGTCCTCCTTTTTTCCTTTCTTTCTTTCCTTTCCTTCTTGTGCCCAGTTGGTGGGGGATGCTGGTAGTTGGTAGGTCCTACTTCTTTCCTTTCCCCACTTTCATTTATTTTTCATCTTTCGATTTCCTCTAAATTCACCCTTAGATCACTGCACATGGTGGACACGGGGAAAATTTCAATGAAACAAACAAATCTTTTCTTTCTTTTATTTATATTTCATCTTGCTGTTGCCTCTTAATTCACCTTGAGATCTCTACACATGGTGGACGGGGTAAATTTTCAATAAAAAGTATACAGGGTTTCAAAAGCAGTGGCCCCTTAGCAACAGCCAGTCACAGCTGCCAGTTTAAAGCGACTGCTATCACAAATCACATTGCAGATTGCAGGTTAATCTGGTGCTAAAACGGCACAAAAGATTGTTTCTTGGTACTCGTTCAATATAATATGCCTTTTTTGTGCCAAGGTTTCAAGCGGTATCATTGGCTGAGTGGTTAGGCTGCCGGACTTGGGATTATGAGGTCTCGGGTTCAAATCATAGTATTCATAGCAATGTTAGGCCCGATGTTGTGTTCCTTGGTAATAACACTTGACACACATTTTCCCACTCGATTTAAGCGAAAATGGGTACAAGCACTAGCTTTGAAGTAAAAACTGCGTCAGACTAGTGTCCTGTCGAGGAGGTGATTATTATCACCTGTTCTGCCTCACACTATAGAAATCGGGACAAGCTCCGGCTCTATGGGTGGCAATGGCCCTGAAGGAACTTGCAGTTTCAAATTTTTTGTATTTTTAAAAAAAAAATGGCTTTGTGTTTTAGCTTATTAACTTTACCTTCTTTTTCTTATTTTTCTGGTGGCAAGGGGGAATAAAAATTTTGCGGCTCTTGCTTGTTATGTTCATATTCCCCTTGAACTTTTTTCTTTTTTATTTCCAAGGTTTTGAAGATGACAAAGAGATTGATGATGATGTTTATCGAAACTTTTTGTTCTGATGAAGGAAAAGTTGAAGGAATGCTTTCTGACACAAAACAAAAAAAGGTTTGGATTGTTTGCAAAATTTTGAGAGGATTTCCTTTTGTATTACTCTAGAGGCAATAAAAGTTTTAGAAGAGAAATAATAATTGGACTGTGTAAAGTCTGACCTGCCACACCCCTTTCAAAGTTTATGTGTGGAAGCAAAACCAAACATTTTGCCCAGCAGATAGAAGTTTTGTTTTGTTTTGTTTTGTTTTTTCGTTTTTTTAGAAGTTAATGAATTACATTACAGAAATATACAGTCTTGACCAGGCCAGGAATATAGGTATCGATGGTGTCGAGCACAAACCGGTCAAGTCTGAAATTTCCAATTTTACAAAAAATAGCTATTCATCTTAACAGAAATTAACATCTTAAAGCTACACTGTGTAACAATAGCACAAGACATTATCTTATAGAAATGCTTCAAAACTATTTTTTATCAAACCGGCTAAGGTGAGCTTTCATTTTTCATATCGGCATAAAACAGCCAAGTTTTCAACTGAACGGGTCGGTCGCGGTACAAATGGCTTCAATGTCTTATGTCTCAAAAACGGCCAAGTCCAAGAAGTTATGATAAATTAATTTCATTTCATGTTAAGATAATAATTAGCCCATTGGAAACAACATCCTGTCCATCTCATGTGTGCAAAATGTTATGATTTAAAACTGATTCAATTTTTTGTCTCTCCTGTAAAATTGGTGTTTTTCGACTTGACTGGTTTGTGTCCTACACCATTGATATATATTTATATAAATTATTTCTATATATTGAAAGTCGCTAAATGTTTAAGTCTAAAATTAGTAACATTTTTTTTTTCACTTATTTAACATTAAGAAGCCCTTATGCATGCTTGATATAGTTAGGATTCCATGGGACAAGAACCAATAGAAACCAGTATAATAACCATATGAGCAATCCGTATCCCTATTGGGTCTCGTTTTTGACAGTTGCAATCCATGTATCCCTATTGTGTCTCGTTTTTGACAGTTGCAATCCATGTATCCCTATTGTGTCTCGTTTTTGACAGTTGCAATCCATGTATCCCTATTGTGTCTCGTTTTTGACAGTTACAAACCATGTATTTCTATGAAAATCAATTAAAATGCACAGCGTCTGAGTTTTTTCTCTCTGAACACATCCAAAATGAGACTTACACGGTTTTCGACTTTCACCGTCGATATCTTTAAAATGAATTCATAGTTTTGACTCAGGTGCATAAGAGCGAAAATAGCAGAATTTTGAGAGGGTGGTGGGCGTTTCAGGTCTTAGTAGTTATAAGATGACAATGTCATTCAACATTGTCATGATGTGATTTTTGTGGTAACTTTTGTGAAAAGTAAATATGAAATAATCATCAACTGTGAGTCATGGAAAAGCAAGTCTTTTTTTAGGTCTGATAGACCTTTCCTGTTTTAGATTCTTTTCATTGTTTCAGTCAATTTTTCACCTCTGGTTTGTATAATGTTTTGCAGGCTGACATGGAAAGAGAAGAGAAAAATTTACAGGAGAAAATTGACGGTTTGAAGGAGAGCAAGACAAAGCTGGAACACAGCGAAAAAATTGAAAAAGGAGACGATGGTAATGGACAGGCTGTCATCAAGCCGCTGTCTGTCCATAGTTTTGCAAATGGAAAAGGCTGGGGTGGGGGGGTTCAAAAGATTATCGTTAGGAATGCTACATCATTGTACTTGAAACTTTACTTTAAAATTCGTGATCCTTGCATATCAATTTTTCCAAAAGTACTGGGACTAGGTAGCCCAGAGACAAAATGTCGACCTCTTAGCGAAAAAGGTCAGGGTTCAAGCCCTGACCGATGAAAGATTTTCTCAATTTTTTTTCAGAGTAAAATGATCGACACGTAGTTCCATCGAAGATGGGCGATAAGAAGGAGATCCTCTGTATTGATCACAACACTCTGTGCACGTTTTAGATCCCTTGGCTGTTTTCAGGGCAGTCCGGACAAAAATCAAAATCCTACCAAAAGTTGTGGATGTGGGTAAAATCGAAATCAACGTAAAGCACTGATAGTCCAATGTTTAAGTTTATCCTGAATGTTTAGCCTGGAGCGTTTGTTAAAATCACCTCAGTAACAAGTTTAGCCTGAATGTTTAGCCTGGAGGGCTTGTTAAAATTACCTCAGTAACAACAAGTTTAGCCTGAATGTTTAGCCTGGAGGGCTTGTTAAAATCACCTCAGTAACAACAAGTTTAGCCTGGAGGGCTTGTTAAAATCATCTCAGTAACAAGTTTAGCCTGGAGGGCTTGTTAAAATCATCTCAGTAACAACTTTAGCCTGGAGGGCTTGTTAAAATCATCTCAGTAACAAGTTTAGCCTGGAAGGCTGGTTAAAATCATCTCAGTAACAACAACTTTATCCAGAATGTTTAACATGTAGGGCTTGTTAAAATCACCTCAGTAACAAGTTTAGCCTGGAGGGCTTGTTAAAATCACCTAAGTAACAACAAGTTTATTCTGAATGTTTAGCCTGGAGGGCTTGTTAAAATCACCTCAGTAACAAGTTTATTCTGAATGTTTAGCCTGGAGGGCTTGTTAAAATCACCTAAGTAACAAGTTTATTCTGAATGTTTAGCCTGGAGTGCTTGTTAAAATCACCTCAGTAACAACAAGTTTATTCTGAATGTTTAGCCTGGAGGGCTTGTTAAAATCACCTCAGTAACAACAAGTTTATCCTGAATGTTTAGCCTGAAGGACTTGTTAAAATCACCTCAGTAACAACAAGTTTATTCTGAATGTTTAGCCTGAAGGACTTGTTAAAATCACCTCAGTAACAACAAGTTTATTCTTAATGTTTAGCCTGGAGGGCTTGTTAAAATCACCTCAGTAACAACAAGTTTATTCTGAATGTTTAGCCTGGAGGGCTTGTTAAAATCACCTCAGTAACAACAAGTTTATCCTGAATGTTTAGCCTGGAGGGCTTGTTAAAATCACCTCAGTAACAAGTTTATTCTGAATGTTTAGCCTGGAGGGCTTGTTAAAATCACCTCAGTAACAACAAGTTTATTCTGAATGTTTAGCCTGGAGGGCTTGTTAAAATCACCTCAGGAACAACAAGTTTATTCTGAATGTTTAGGCTGAAGGACTTGTTAAAATCACCTCAGTAACAAGTTTAGCCTGTAGGGCTTGTTAAAATTATCTCAGTGATAACAAGTTTATCCTGAATGTTTAGCCTGGAGGGCTTGTTAAAATCACCTCAGTAACAAGTTTATCCTGAATGCTCAGCCTGTAGGGCTTGTTAAAATTACCTCAGTAACAACAAGTTTTCCTGAATGTTAAGCCTGAGCGCTTGTTAATCACCTCAGTAACTAGTTTAGCCTGAATGTTTAGCCTGTAGGGCTTGTTACAATCAGTGACAACAACGTTTCATTTGTAAATGGCTGTTGTTTTTTGGTATATTCTTCTTTAAAATGTTACATTTTTCTATGAACTCAAGTCTGGGTTTTTTCGTCACTAAAAACGTCTTTTCCTTTTTTTCTTTTTCTTTTGACACAGGCAAAGAATGTCAGAGAACTAAAGGAAATTAATCAGAAACTGAGTCGCATGGTGACGTCTGCAGGAAAACTGACTCGTATCACAGCAGATTTGAAACGGACTGTAAGATATTTTACAAATAAGCATTAAGTACTCTTCATCATGATATTGCTTTAACCTTGCTTTATGGGAAGATGTTAGGAGTTTTTATAACTATCACAGCAGATTTGAAACGGGCCGTGAGATATTTTATAAATTAGCATTAAGTAGTCTTCATTATGATATTGCTTTAACACTGCTTTATGGGAAGATGTTAGGAGTTTTTATGACTATCACAGCTTAAGATGAGGTTTTGTTGTAGTGTTGTGACTGTAATCACGACACTGGTTCAAACCCTATGGCTGGCCAAGATGTTTTTTCACAACGTTATACTCTTAGGAAGGCTACGTCACTTTGCTTCCTACACTTGACTCAGGTGTGAATGAGTGCCCAGCTATAGGTAGAGAAGGATCTTGTCTGAGTGTTAGTACGAATGCTGTACTGTATGCTCCCAGGAAGATGAGAAGGACGTTGCATGAAATGGCCTGCAGGGGGATAAATGATGTACAGTTTTTGAGCCTGCACTTGAAATTCATCAAGAAATCCATCAGATTTGAAACATGCCATGTTATTGTTCAAATTAGCATTAAGTATTCTTTATTATAAGATTGTTTTAATTTTGCGTTATTGAAAGATGTTAAAGGGGTTTTTATAGACTTGGAGTATATTTAGACTTGAAATGGTTTTTGTCTAAGGAAACTTGTGATCTCAAAATGTTGTTATGTTATTTTTATAACTTTCTATAATGGAGAATGATAGTCAAAAGGAGTAGAATTTATTTACACATATTTACTTTCTCGAGAGCAAATTTTATCATTAATTCTGGTATTTTTCTTTCCCCGTTCTTTTCTTTCAAATCTCGTGCAGGAAAATGACTTATCTCATACAGAATCGTCTGTGAGCGTTGATGAGCTCAAATCTGATGTTGCCAATCTAGATCGTGAGAAAAGACAGTTGGACGCCAACATCAACGAGCTTAATTCTGAAATGAATCTGCTTCACAAGCAGTCGGAGGCGCAAACTCAGCTCAACATGCTGAGAGAAGATCAAGAAGTGAAGCAAGCTACGATTAACCGCCTTCGAAGCACGCATGAAGACAGCATCACAAGTTTGTTAGGTCACATGCCAGTGGAGGACTTGCGGCTCAGTGTAGAATCTTACATAACCAACCAGGCAGAGTCAGTGAAAGAATCCAACTCTTCACTCATTAACTTGAAAACCAAACTTTCATCAAAGGAAATGGAAAGAATTACGACTTTGACTCAACAACGCAGTAAAGAAGGTGAACTCCATGATCATGAAGACAGGATAAATAGACTTTGTGACGGTGAAAACTTTGAAGAAGAGTTGAACGAGGCGCAAAAGAATTTAAACCAGGCTCAAGAGGAAAAGGGCTCACTCCTAGGTGCTGATCACATGATAAACAAGTACATTAAAAACCTGGAAAAAAATAATCCTGCTTGTCCGCTATGTCATCGTGGCTTTGAGCGAGTACAGGAAGTTAGGGAGCTTATCTTGAAACTCCATGAACAGCTGAGGAAAGTGCCGCACAACTTGAAGAAGGCGAACCAAGACATGGAGAAGTTCCAGAAAAAACACAACGATTTGATTCAGTTAAAACCAATCAAAGAAACGGTTAAGAACTTGAAGGAGAATGACATACCGAAACTGAAGACCAAGCTCACTAAAATTGATGAAGAAGTTAAGAAGATGACAGAGTCCGTAGAAGCTCAAGAAGAGGACCTCATGTTAAAAGAATCGGACTTGGACCAAGCCAAAGGGATGGTTATGGACGTTGTGCAAATGGACCGCTACAAGGGTGAAGTAAGAGAGCTGGAGAAGAAAATTGCCACCCAACAATCCATGCTGTTCAACGCTGGTTCCAACAGACTCTTGGACGATGTCATTTCGGAAAAGGAGCAAAAGCAGTTGGAGTCTGAGACTGTTAACAGGAAATTGGATCATAAGAGACAAAAGATCAATGAATTTCAAGAGCAGGTGCAAAGGTTGAAATCAAAGGTCAATTCCCTCAGAGAGGAAAAACTGAGCATTGAAGGAGAGCTCCAACAGAAGACCAAGCTGGAGGAAACCAAAGCTACTCTTACTGGAGAGAACGCTACCTTCCAACAGGACATTGAGGAAGCCAGGAAGAATCTACAACCATTGGATGAGCGAATTCAGAAGGTATCACAGGCTAAAGAGGTACAATCAAGAAACAAGGAAAAAATGATTGAACAGGCGAAAGACAACGTGGATTTGGTGCGACACAATGGAAATTTGGTGAAAAATCTCAATACTGAAATTAAACACTATATTCAATTGGGTAAAGGAGCTCAATTATCAAAGAGGAGAGAAGCAATCTCAGCTAAATTTAGAACAGGCCCGCAAGGAAGAGGAACAAGAAGAGATCAACAAGTCCCTTAACACGCTTCAAAGGGAAATTACCGGACAACAAATACGAGAGAGAGAGCTGCAAGACTCTCTCCAGCTACGTAAGAAAGAGGAAGACATTAAAAATTTAAATGTAGCAATCGAAGACTTGAAGGAAAAACTGGGAGATTTTGACGTGAAAAATTTGGAGCGCGAACGTCAAGGACTTATGAAAAAAGAAGGGGATCTGACGCAGAATCTACATACGGCCACAGGGCGGCAGCAAGGTTTCCGAGATCAAATCAGAGGAGTGATCAAAGAAACACAGTCCGACATGTATAAAAATGCTGATCGAAAGTATACTTCCAAAATAATAGAGAACAGGACTTTAGAAGTCGCCAACAAAGACTTGAACAAATACTACAAAGCCATGGACCAGGCTATCATGAGATATCACAATGCCAAGATGGATGAAATCAATCGAATTATATTGGACTTATGGAGAAAGACCTATCAGGGCAACGACATAGAAACTATTGAAATCAGATCGGAAGACGACGACTCAACAGTGATTAAAGCAAGACGGAATTATAACTACCGTGTGGTGATGATAAAAAATGGCATTCCAATCGACATGAGAGGCAGATGCAGTGCCGGACAAAAGGTATTGCATATAAATAATGTAATGCTTTATAGTTTTATTGGCTAAATGTTTTATATTTGATTTTATTTGATTTACAACTAAGGTGATCTCGGGGATTGTGGTAGGATTAAAACAATTTTTTTACTCAGACTGCTATGTAAACAGCCAAGACGTGCATAGAGAGGTGTGATCTGAACACAGGACCTCCTTTTTATCGTCCGTCTCTGATGGGATTAGGTGTCGATCCAGTTACTGGGTGGGGGTGCTCGAGAAAGAATTTTTATTTTTTTATTTCAACTTAATGTCATGTAAATGGTTTTTATCTCACTTGCTGCCATAGCTACCACGTCTATGCAGGCTGCTGGTTGTCCAGGTTAACTCAAGTGCAGAAGTGTTTTCTCTTACAATTTTGCAGTATGGTGCAGGTCGAAGATCTTTTTATTTACATGCTCAATATTATCGGAGTAGTTTCCCTTGGTATAAAGTGCTCTCTAAGGATACGAGCAGACGAAAAGTTACTCACAGAGTGAAACACCGGCTAGCTGCGAGCCTTGTTGAGCAGAAGGGCTGTAATGTTCACACCGAAAGCAACTGCCGCTAATTGGGAATTGGTGACTTAAGCCATCCTAAAATGAGGTCAGTTCAACTGCAAGCTTTGAGCAGTGAAAAATCCCAGAATATTTATCGCAGCTGGAAGTAAACTGGGTGAGCTGTATCAGCATATGGCTTGGCCACTGCTGATCAGTCTATAAGACTATAGAGCCAGTATTTCTGTGGCTTGGCAATAGCTCAGTTTTAGCTCAGCTCAAGGCTTTTGGTCTGCATGTTCCCTAATATAAAGAAAAGCTCAAGGCTTTTGGTCTGCATGTTCCCTAATATAAAGAAAAGCTCTAGGCTTTTGGTCTGCATGTTCCCCAATATAAAGTAAAGCTCAAGGCTTTTGGTCTGCATGTTCCCCAATATAAAGAAAAGTATGCTTAGTTTTCTACCCACTCCTGAGCAGTTTTTCGTCTTTTAACGATACAAATCCAACATGCAAGTTCCCTTTAAGCCATTACGGCCCATGGAGCCGGAGCTTATCCCAGTTTCCATAGTGTGAAGGGGAACATTTGATAATAATCACCTCCTGGACAGGATGCTAGTCTGACTTTTTACTCCCAAGCTAGTGCTTGCACCCATTTGCACTTGGGACGAGTAGGGAAAATGCGCGTTTCCGTGTCTTTCCCAAGGAACACAACGTCGGACTTAGCTTTGCTAATGCTAGGATCCGAACCTGAGACCTCATGATCCTCATTCTGAAGACTTCCATTTGCATTGTTGAAATCACTGCAGCAAATTGATGAATGTGTAAGATATTTCACATGTTGGTAAACAGAAACCTGCTAGACTAGCACTCTCTTACATTGTTGCCTAGCTCCTACAAAGATTGCTAGCCTGGAATCGTTTATATTGTGTTTTGTTCTTGACATTTGTCGTTTTTGCTGGCAGCAAAAGACAGATGAGCATGCTGGAGCTTTTACCCACAAAATGCAATGTCTCACATTATCTTAAAGTTAACTGTGTTGTGAATGTGATCTGTTGACTTGTGTTGTATGGATTTTTAAAAGTTTTTAATTTCTCGTTTTCATGTTTTTATTGTTACGGATTTGATTTGTCTTCTATGCAACAGGTTCTGGCCTCCCTTATCATTCGCCTTGCCTTGGCTGAGACGTTCTGTGTCAACTGTGGTGTTTTAGCCTTGGACGAACCGACTACCAATCTTGACAGGGATAACATTGAAAACCTGGCAGGTGCTCTTGTGGAGTAAGTAATCTTTTAGTAATAGTAACTTTGGGAAAGTCCAAGAAAAAGTATTGAACAAGCATTTAAATGTAGCAGTTTTTTCTGCCTTATATTATTTTACTCATTCCACAACTGCGCTTGTTTGCTCATTTTTTTAAAAATCTACAAAACCCAGAAGTCGAAGACTTTACTTGTTCGGGCAGTGTGGTGGATTTGAACGGAGGAACAAATTTGATGGTTACGTATCCATGGATACAGCAGGTCTTAGCAACACGTGTGGGCCTAGGCGGCTTATTAATATTACTGATCAAATAGTTGATATATTTGAAAACCTAAGTGATGCTAATGCTATTGACATTGATTACTCTGATTTTGAGGATTTCAGTAATAGTCAAAGTGATCTAGTGAAAGAAGGAACTGCTCGGCGCTCCCATACTCACATCGCATTTCTTTAAGTATTTTTATACTCCTAACACCACTTTGTTCTTCTAAAAGAGTTTCTTATACTCATAGATGTATTTCTTGTTCCTTTTCCTTCAATTTGATGCCAAATACATGGATAATATTAAATACATGGGAAAGGGCTTACGACCAAGATCCTCACAATAGGTGCACCCTGTAGGTGGGGTAAAGAAAATGACATTTTTTTCGCTGTTCAAAAAATTCCACTGTTTAAAGGTTAAGTGTATATTCAGAAAAGACTACGATTGTGACTTAGGTGAAGGAAGGATGGGTGTGGTGGTATTATTATGGATTGATTGACCTGTAAAATTAGCCCCAGTCATCATTATTACCTATCTTAGAGCTTGTGTTATGCTAAAAATGGGGGGGGGGGGGGGGGGGGGGTTAAGTAAGTCTCATTTTGCAATAAATGGTTATGGTATCTGAAAGGTGCGCTTCAGTCTATTCATACATATCTTGAAAAGAGAAAAAGTTGTTGAATTTTAGTTGTAAAACAGAAAAATAAAAGATATTTTAAGATTTAATTGATTTTGTAAGGGAATTTCACGTAGAAATCACTTTTGCCTTGTTACAGTGTATTTTAAAGATTTTTCATGGGTATGTATAATTATTTAAGAATATATTAGTTATACTATACTATGTATGCTTGTCTAAGTCAATGCACTCTGGCAGTCCTGAATACATTAATGATTTGATAAATGTGTATACCCCAACAATAAACCTCTGACTCTGATCGAAATCTGACAATCAGGCTTTTGTAAAACCCAAAACCTTTAAAAAATTGGCGAGCAGTCTTTTGCCTATTCGGCTCTGCTTTGCTGGAACTAACTCGCAGGTCACATCAGAAATATCTATAATATAGATCTAGACTCTTTCAAGTCTCGTTTGAAAAATGTTCCTTTTCAATATGTGATCACTACTCTTTATTGTAAGTCTATCGTATTGTATGAACATGTTGATGCATAATAGCATGGCTGCTGTATATAGGTAGTCCAAGCCGCCCTATTTTTCCGTTCACCACAGCACGAGTCGCAGATTTCGCTAATTTTTGGTCATCTTCACCTTGCCCCTTCTCTCTACAACAAAGTAATGTGATATGGCTTACTACACCATTGGAAAGCTCCTTTCCAACCATGTGTGTTGTGATAGGGAATGTGTAATAGGATGTGTTCTCATACTCATAGTAAACAAGGGTGGTCAGAGGGGAAAGCCACTGGCAAACACCCCTCTTTCTTTCTTCGTTGCCTTTTTGCTCAATGGATGATACTGATATTGGGCTCTGATTGCTCGAATCAGATTGTGTTAAAAATAAGGGTAACAATGATACCGATCACTCCCACCGATGTCAAATGTAAGAGCTCATCCAAGGCTTTTAATGTAGTATAAGAATTTTTTTAAAGCAAACACATCACTATGAAACCCATTCAATTTTACATTAGAAAGTAGGCCTACTGGTGTCATTAAATTTTGACTTTCCAAGTAAACGCGCAAGTGCTTTAACGCTTCCTCAACCAAAACCCTTCACAGCCTTCTAACTATTTCTAGTAAGAGGGACTGACTGAGCCGCACGTGCGGCACAGGCCATGTATGTGTGTGTTGTATATTCAGTATGACGAGTAGACAAATCATGCTGTTTTTGCATTTTTTACATAGATAACAAAAAAGTTAGCTCGTAGTTTTCGAAGAGGCATGAACAGAAATTGGACTTGTTCTATGTATTCATGACTTCAAGTTAAAGAAATGATTTTGGTATCAAATTTCTCAGGAAACAGTTCTTTCCAGTGGTAGTAATTGTTTTTCCATTGAATTTTGACATTTTTGGTTTGGACTATCTGCTGTATATACTATTGTTTTGAACCTTTTTTTCACGGGACAATATGCTCTTTAAAAATTATCTATTATTATAATCATTTATACTCATTTATTATTATTATAATCATTTATACTCATTTATTATAGGTATTTTATTAATTAAGTTCTCTTCACTTAAATGTTTTATGCCCAAGACTAACAACAGTCGATTCCTTTCTTCCCAAACAAGGATCATTAAGGATAGACATACTGTGCGGCATTTCCAGCTTATTGTGATTACTCACTTATTTAAGATTTTGTGGAGCTTCTTGGAAGAGCAGATTTTGTCAGTGAATTTGTTCAGGTGTATAAAAACGATGAAGGTTTATCTCAACTGAAAATGAGGAAGGTAGAGGAGTTGCATTCAAGATAAAAACACTTTTTTTTTAGTCAATCAAGATTTACACTGACGGCGGAAGATCTGCTCATCAAGAGATGAATATCTAAGGTGTAAAAATAAGCTTGTCATGAGTTACATTCAAGTTTTGTTTTAAATCAGTATCGACATGTCAAATTTTCTATCAAGATGAAAAAATGTGTTGTAGAGAAAAGATTTCATTTTCATCCCTCAAAACTTTTTTGAACTGATTTAATGCAATGATCCATGTGAAAGAATGTACAGTTCTTTATTTTTATTTTCAAAATACTGTGATTGATTGGGCCAGACAAGCTTTTAACACGCTGACGGACGTTTTTGTGAGGAAAACATTCAAGAACAAAAATTATAATTACTTACAGTCAATTATGAGTATCTTTCATGTTCTATCTCGTGGTTGTAGGTGCTTGGGTTTATTTATAGAGGGTCCTAGGTCCTTGAGGAAGGAACATGCTATTTTATGAATTTTTCCTCTATTGCTACCGACCAGTCTTTTTTCACCCTGCTGACATTAGACTTGAACAGCACAATTCTCATTAATTTTCAATGTACGAAACCATGCTGTGATTGAGAAAACGATGTTCATATTTTTATTCCTCTCTGTTTAATGCAGTTTAGTTAGTTAATCAAACTTAATCCATTGTTGTAAGATTGATAATATGAATGCTTGTCATAAAGAATCGTTTAATAAACGTATCTATAGAATGCTTTGAATACATGTATTCATTATTTGCATTGTAATTATTATTATTACTAATTGAGAAGCCCACCTCTGGTGAGGCAAGTTTGGGATCTATATCTCGATTGTACGTCTATATTATGATTCTGCTGAAGTTCACAAAAGGCTTGATGAACTTGCCTACCGTACCTTTTGTCTCTGTTCATATGTTCTTTTAAATGTAGATACAGTTTATTTGTATAAAAATATATAAAGGAAGGAACGGGTTGTTGTGTGTTAAAAAAACAACTGAATCCAACCATTTTCACTTCTTAGTTAAT
The DNA here is from genome assembly GCA_037039925.1 of Doris montereyensis. Lineage (NCBI taxonomy): Eukaryota > Metazoa > Mollusca > Gastropoda > Nudibranchia > Dorididae > Doris > Doris montereyensis. The sequence continues at coordinate 65,893 of JAXRKP010001108.1, read as the reverse complement.
GTTGATATTACTGTTATTGTTGATGTTAGTTTTTTACTGTTATTGTGGATGTTACTGTTATTGTTGATGTTAGTTTTTTACTGTTATTATGGATGTTACTGTTATTGTTGATATTAAGTGACATTGATTGATAGTCACAAATATGATTGCCAATTTAAATCTCTTTGAAATATGAATGTAATGATACTAATGTTACCGGTAATTTTTTATTGAGATTATATATAATTTGATTTTGTATTTCCTTTGGGGAAAAGAAATTATTGAGAAGAAAAGTTTTTTATATTATTATAAAACCTTTGTTCTCTTCTTTTGTTTCATTTTAACAAATTTTTTAATTTGAACTGTTGCAAAATGGGCCTACACAAATGATTGTGAACTTGGCAATAAAAAAACCCAATAAAATTCAACATCCATTCAAAGACTGTTAAAGTTGTTCATCACTTCACTCACTGGTTCTTGTCTGTATTAGTTGATAGGGGACTCGTTAGTCCAGGATCAAGGTGTCGGCCTCTAAATCATTCGAGCTCTGCCAAATGTTGAAATATTTTATTAAGCTTTTTCAAGCAAAATCTACCCCCTGGTCCAGGTAGATGGATTGCCCCTAGTCCCATCGGAGACGGACGATAAAATCGAGGTCCCATGCGCAGAACACAACACTGTGCACGTTAACGATCCTTTGACTTTGGTTGTTTACAAGGTAGTCCGGGAACATTTTTAAAATCCTACACCCCCCCCCAGATCACCTTAGTTGTGGATGTGGGTAAATTAAATTTTAAAAAGCATCATTTGATCAAGGTGTCGGCCTCTCAACCAAATGGTCATTGGTGCAAGCCTTGACGGTTGAAAATTTGTCCTGAGTTTTTAAAAAAGTAAAACCCACTCCCCTTGGTCCAGGTAGGTGGATCGCCACCTAGTCCCATCAGAGAAGAATAATAATATTAATAAGGAGGTCCCTTGTTCAGCCCACAACACTGCATGTTAAAATTTAAAGGTACCTAGTTGTTTACAGGGCAGTCCTGGCAAAATTTTAAATCCTACCAAAACCCCTGAGATCACCTTAGTTGATGTGGGTAAAATCAAATCAAAACGACTGATATATATGTATTGTGATATTCTTATAATAAAGGCAATGATCATTGACAGTAATGTCACCTGTGACTGATTCAATTGATCGATGCTTCTAGTTTCTACAAGATTTCAGTTTATAATAATAGAAAGATACAATTTTTCACTGACAAGTGTCAGGCAATTAGGATTAGGACCAAACGTGCACAAACAAACATTCACAACAGTTAAAGTTAAAGAAATAACCAAACAATACAATAATTTTCCCCCACCATTTTTTAATCAGTCAGAATCATCGTCATCATCATTATCACTATCTTCCCCATCCTCGCCATTATTACCAACATTACTATTACTATTACTGTTTTCACCACCAGTAACAAGATCGGCAAAAAAGTCATTTTTCTTTGCCTTACCAAATTTTTGTACAGTTCTCTTGGCCATTTTGGTCGCTTTCTTACTGGTGTCAACTTTCTCACTTTTAAGCTCATCCACATTCCAAAACTTAACTCGCTGGTCATGTGAGCAACTGACGACACAAGTCGCATCCGATGTCAAACTTAAAGCTTCGACGGGAAGTCTTCCATATGATGGCCTACAACTCCCAGCGTTCGATTGGGCAAAACATGCACAGCACTGTGGAGTGAGAACGAATAATTTTCAAACTTGCTATTAATTTTTTAAAACAGGCTCAGCACTGAGGAGTGGGTAGGATTAATTTTCAGACTATTTACTATTTGATTTTTAAAACATGCACAGCGTTGTGGACTTAGAAAGAATAAATTTCAGACTTAAATTTTTAAAAACAGGCTCAGCACTGAGGAGTGAGACAGAATAATTTTCATAACATTTAAGTTAATATTCAGTTAAACAACAATTTCTATTTTAAGCATTTCAAACATTGGCAAAACGTAATGTTTAAAAGTTGTAATCATATTATAAGATATAATAGAAATAACAATATTTGAATACAATGGTACAGCGCTCAGAGCCTGTTATCTATGGGGTAAAGCGCAATATAAGTGCCATTTATTATTAATATTAAAGAGTAGCGGAGTGAGATAAAGACAGTCACATCTAGTGAAAAGAGAAAAAGAAAATAAACAGAGAGTACTACACTTATAGTGATTCATCACCATGTGTAAAACCAAATGCTAGTTTTTTTAACTGGCAACTTCAACTTGATTGATGATTCTCACAAGGCCAAAACCAAAAGTTAAGATAAGAGGTCTTTATTTATCCAAAAGGAAGTTTGAACTGGTCACGTTTCAAATCAAAATGAATAACTTACAATACAATTCATCTCTTTCACTTTTATTCTCTCTTCCATTCTCAATTTCACAACTTAAGTCAAAACATTACAAAAACCTGCACTTTATGAATATGGACAATATAAAATATATGTTTTAAAATCTTTGTAAATTGTTATCACAGATACAAAAGTCGTTTGAAATACAATGAAAGTATGTTACCGTATATATCCATCGCTTGTACCAACACATAGTATATCATCAGTCACTGCCACCATGCTGTCAATCTCAACATCTCCACAGGGAAACCTATCACTTATATTTCCCCACTGATTCCAGTTGAACAAGTTGATGACTCCATCGCCTGCACCACAGGCCAGCTTCCGAATCGCCCTGTTCATGTGAGATCAAATTTAGTCCTGCATCATTCAAAGTGACAATTTCATATCAAATTTAGTCCCTACAGTATTAAAAAGCAATAATTTTATATCAAACCAGGATTTCCACTCATTTTCATAAAACAAATTTCAAGAGTTTTCCAAGATTTTTCCATGCAAACATCAAATTTTCCAAGGAGAAAGCAGAAATTTCTGGCCTGTACGGGCTTTAATGAATGACGTGAAAGCGCAACAAAGAGAGAGCTAATCATAAATGAGACACAATTCTAAAACGATACTAAGTTTGAATGGTAAAGAATGGCAGGTCTGACGATGTCAGACAAATTGAAAGCCCAGTTGTTCAGGAGACTATTAGACAATGAACGAATAAAGACAGAGAACAGCATCGCTAAATGGCCACATCAGTTGTGCTCTGTGAAATCTCGTCCAGTTCCGAGATGGAAAAAATATGATCGCAATATTTCATAAAAATTCAGACTTTTCTAAGTCTTAATTTCTTCCGACTAAATTCGAAGATTTTTCCAGTTTTCCAAGATGAGTGAGGACCCTGTTAAACTTGACAATATTGAAAGAAATAACAATCAACAGCATGTTTCATAATAATAAGTACTAGAAATCGAATTTAGTGAAAACCAGTACGCTCTAGATTCACAGAGTGTGATGACATAATGCCAAAGCTTTTATAAATTGATGTACATTTCACTCACAATATTCACAACTATGAAGTTCTTAATTCCAATTGTTAACATTGTAATAATGATAATATTAGTAAGACACAGAAGTTTCAATTCTATATATGCTAAATGACATGTTTACTACATCACTTTTTATCCCGATATTATGGCAAAAATTAACTTAGATGTAGATTATTCTGTATTAATGTGACACTCTATAGAAACATTCTGATATGCCCTCTGGGTTAACCTGCGCTTTATCAAAGCGATGAAGTAAACAAATAAAGATTGAAAATTGAAAATGTCTGCCAAAATGTTTTTCACAGAATTCTTTTTAACATCTTATTTAACTAATTTAAAAAAAGTACTCATAATCAATAACATTGATAATAAATAACTATACAAATAAAATTCTCTCAGCAAGTTTAATTCACACATTGTGTGAATTCTTATGTCATTTGATTTTTAAAATTTGATTTGATTTACCCATATCCACAACTATGGTGGTCTCTGGATTTTTAATTTTGCCCGGACTGCCATGTCAACAGCCAAGGGATCTTTAACGTGCACAGAGTGTTGTGATCTGCACATGGGACCTCTTTTTTATCGTTTGTCTCCGATGGGACTAGGTGCACATCCCTGGATCAGGGGGATAGATTTTGCTAGAAAATTTTTAACAGTTGGAGGGGCTCGAACCCACTACCTTTTTGGTTGAGAGGCCGACACCTTGCCTCTGGATTACCGAGTCCCCTATTCTTATATCGAAGGAAATCACATCTTGAGATCTTGACTTGAAGATTTGTTGAACAATTAACAATAATACCCAAAAATGTGACAACCACTTGGGTTAAAAACACAATGGCTTCACAATCACCTCAGTTTGTTTGTTTTTTTACTAGGAACCACTCTCAACTTGCAGAAATGGCCAGGGCTCTATACATGTATTAGAATCTCTAGTTGACATTGGAGTGACACTAATGCACTCCCCTCTCACTTCCATGGCAAACTCATGATGTATTGATTTTAGTGCAGCACTAAAATCATTCCCGTTTTTTACCCACCACATCCACTCAGTGTCACAAGACCTTAGAGTAACACGACGGAATTTTGCAATCCCACAATTTGTGTTGCAACATTTTGCTCAAATGTTATCTTTGACTTCATATTTGAATTCTGTGACACAAATTACGTACGAGAGCGGAGATTTCCCAAGAAACTCCTTTGTTTGTTATTTTCCAGTACTGCCTTTACGGAAAATAACAAACAAACACAGTGCCTACATTTTTTGAATATGGGGTCCTTGGTCACACAATACATGCATCTTAAATATCGGGGAGGTGGGGGGGGGGGGTGCATTCCGATTGCAAATTTCTACTCTCCCAAATCTCAATGGGAAATCAATGCGACAGTGAATCCGCTGCATTTGCAGATTTAATTGTCTATGGATAAATTACAGATAGTCTTTATAAAAAATACCTTAACTCTTGCTAAGCACATCAATTCTGAATCAAATAATTCTGACTGAAGCTCCATTCGTTTACGGCGAATATTGAATGACGTCAGAGTTCCTTCTCCACTGCGAAGAAAGATGAGACAAGTATTATCCCGTACATTTCAATGTTGAAAATTTTGGATTTCAAGAGTTTGAATTTTTAAAAAAATGTAAAACATTTCACATGCATCGTAATACTGAATACAAATTTCCTTGATGACCTTTATCAACTTGAAGGGCTTTCTGTTTCTTCTATTGCATGTGTGTGAAAATTAAAATACAATAAGTATATAACAGACACTTGTTAATTTTGGACTCTGATTAGTATGAAAATGATAACGATTACATAACACAATCAAAAAGACTAATCGTGAAATATTTACCTTAAAAAGTTTCCTAATTCAAAAAACAAGAAATTTTTATCATTATCATGTACAATTTGCAACTGTTCCACTGTCATATTTACAGATAAAATAAAAGAAGTCATCTGAGTTAATTGTCACAAGGCTTCTGTAGTTAAGAAGAGAGATGATGAGATATTTTTCCAAGAAACGAAATACAGATTCTTGGAAAACAAAGAAGGAAAGTCATAGGAGGAATCAAGATTATGAGAGTACAAATCAAATAGTTAGGATCAGAGGGTCAAAGAAGATAAATTAAATGAATAAAGATAAAAATGTCTAGCAAACAGAGTGTGCATGCAGCAAGTAAATATTGGTTTTCATTCAAAACTAAGAAAGGAAAGCACCAAACCTTGCGGCTATGACAATTTTCCTATTATCTTCTGCAATCATATCACTAATGTAGTCCTCACATTCTTTCATTTCCACCACACAGTCCTTTGTCCTCATATCCCAAACCTGAGAGGAAGATATTTTTCTTTTAATTAAGGTTATGTTTTATAATGAGATATATCACGTTTCAGTTAGTTATAATATGGGCTCACATATCTCTCAATTTCTGGATACCAATCAGCGATTTTCATTCCAAAACAGCAAAAAATATTATATATGAAATAAGTGTATGCCACATATTTTAATTTTCCCATTATAATTCAATGAATCGTTAACTTTTAAAAAAGAATAAGAGGAAGTTTACATGCCTTAAGTACACCATCATCATCCCCGTTGCCACAAATGTTTCCCCTGACAAAGCAAGACTGTATATTGGAGATCTGAAAAGAAACGGAGAAACCGCACTGATAGAAGCAGAGCCAGTGAAACCTCAATAATCGTAAAAAATGTGTTTACAATGAGACTCATACAAATTACAGGTACAGTGGTGTCAGCCTAAGAACCCGCCGCCTGAGAACACGGTCCGCCGCCTGAGAACACAGTCCGCCTAACAACCTGCTATTTGTGTGCGATATACTTTTCCTTATAATATTAAACTACCCCTTAAGACCCCACTAGTTACAACCCGGTCTGATCGTGAGATGAGAATCATGAAAACAGCAATACACACTCAATTTAATGCTAATAATTGCTGATAACTTGTGATATGTTGCAAGTGAATCATAGAAAAGAGAGTGGGAAGTTTATTGCATTGGTCCAGACACTAGTAGGTGTTATAAACACATCACATGGGTACACCAGACGTCGACTGACAGACACGAGGAAGGCTTGCCACCCATCCTGGCCACCTGTGACATGCCTTGGCACCTCGGGCATGATAGACGATAGAAGATTATATAGCTATCACATGTTAAGATGTGGAGGCAAGGCAATCATACGTCTCGTATTGCAACATCAAAGACAGATGACCATCATAATGTCTACACGAGGCAAATCTCTTGATAACATATAGAAATTGCTTATCATGGACGGAATTTTAACACAGGGTAAGTCTGAAAAGGCAAATTTCACTGAAACTGAAATAGGCAAACAATTTGACATAGATCGGACGACCGAGGCAAGGATTTCCAAACCTCAAGACACTGTGAGAGAAATGGCCAACAATGGAAGCACATCTCAAAAGCGCAAATGCGATTTTAAAAGGATGAGAATGAGGGCCTTGTCTGTGGTTCAAACAGAAACTTCAACAAGACAAAAAAAAACAAATTAACAAATGCTAGAAGCTGCAAACAAATGATATACATGTATAAGGGAATTGGGGTCTGGCCAACATGTTACGGTTAAGGGGAATAACCAATGAAAATGTACGAAGAATGAAACAAAACTACAAGAATTCAAGGCATGTCGGAGTTCACATTAAAACCCAGTCTGCCTTAGAACCAACTGTTTCTGTCACCAGGACCGAGTTCTTAGGCGGACACCACTGTATTCATAATGTACCTTTGAAAATTGTTTAGGTATTGATTAAAGGCAGAAAACTTTTGTTAAGTCCTACACAGGGATAGCAGTATGCATGGACAAAATCAAAAATGCCGTTTTGTGTTTTTCCTTTTGTATCTCATTTTCACTCGTCCAAACTATTTTAGTGGATTAATAGCACTTAAGTAAAGTAAAGTTCTTTCAAGGTCCTTACAGCCCATAGAGCTTATCCCGGTTTCTATAATGTGAAGCCAAACAGGTGATAATAATCACCTCCTGATAGGACGCTAGTCTGTTGCAGATTTTACTCCAAAGCTGGTGCTGGAACCTATTTGCACCTGCGTTGAGCCTGAAGAATGTGTGTTAAGAGTCTTTCCTAAGGAATACAGCACCCGACCTAGAATTGCAAGGATTTGAACCCAAACCTCATGATCCCAAGTCTGGCAACCTAACCTCTCGGCCACTGCTACCCTAATAGCACTTAAGGTTCCATCTTAATAATAGTTTAGCCCAACAAAAGCGCAGCTTGTTACCCCGATCGCTTCCAGCCAGAAAGGCTCTGCCGTGGAATGTGAAGCCAGCACTGGACATGTGACCATGTGATTTGACACCCCTTTTTCTAGCTAAAGAGCTGCACAGCAAACATTTTGTCTTAGTCAAGGCGGTAACAGGGAAGGCTACGTATTTATCGGTCATGTTGTGTAATAACCCCCGGAGCACGCACCTTGTAGCTCTTGCCATCTCCACCCAGGCAACCCTGCCCTGTCATTGAACGTAAAGCGAAGGTAAGACTGGCTCTGACCAGATGATTGACATCTGGTCCTGCAGTCACTAGCCTAGCACTGTGTAGAGCAGGGTATTTTGTAGCCATGGTATTAACAGGGAAAGCTACGTGTTTATCGTTATATAATGAAAGCAATTTTTTGATAGATGACAAAGTAAATTAGTCCGACACATATTGTGTTTCTTTAATAAGAGATATAATTTGTTACACACATTGTATTGGAATGTTTCCTTCTCGTTCAAAACCATGGTAATTTAGCACACTCCCGCTGATAGCCACGTGTTTTTCGGGCTCTCATATTCTACATGACAATACATTGTGTGAAATTAGAAAGTCAGTATAGAACGGATTTCAACCTATCAATGTGCAATCTACCCCCCCCCTTTCCGACACACACACACCCCATCCTCTCCTACACATTACTGACCCATCAGTCTTTACAAGAGCTTGCAATTTTCCTAAGTCTTGACAAAAAGTCAGCAGATGTCTGTTTCAAAAACTTCTCTAGTCCTATAATGACGTAATATATTCAAAATACAAGCAAAGGGCAAGGGAAAGTGGATGGTTGACATGAGATTTCTTGTGGGAAATTCCATTTCCACATCTTGCTGTGAATCATTTGTCAAAGAACAGACTTCGAGGAAACTTCCTGTCTTATTTCTTTCTTGTTGGTCAGTAGGAGCATGTAGCAGCCTCAGTTTTATTCATCCCCCACATGCAAACCATGAATTCAATGTCTGTTGCTTCTAAGCAATGTTAAATCTCAAATAAAGAGGAATGATCTTTTGCCAACTAGCCTGGTCAGCTAAGATTCTGGACTGCCATTCGAAACATGTGCTGACATGCAAGTGTCAATTGGGGCAATTCAAACTTCCCTTTGCCAAATCAAGCTAGATTCTATAGTGGTCAGCTAAGATTCTGGACTGCCATTCGAAACATGTGCTGACATGCAAGTGTCAATTGGGGCATCTGGTATTCAAACTTCTTTATACCTAGACCAAATCTCTCTCTCTCTCCCTCATTTGTCTCTCTCTCTCTCTCTCTCTCTCTCTCTCTTCTCTCTCTCTCTCTCTCTCCCTCCTTCTCTCTCTCTCTCTCTCTCTCTTCTCCTCCTCCCTCTGCCCTCTCTCTCTCTCTCTCCCTCCTCTCTCTCTCTCTCTCTCTCTCTCTCCTCTCTCTCTCTCTCTCTCTCTCTCTCTCCTCCGCCTGACTGCATTCCCCTCTCTCTCTCTCTCTCTCCCTCCCTCCTCATTCCCCCCCCTCTCTCTCTCTCTCCCTCCCTCCTCTCTCTCTCTCTCTCTCTCTCTCTCTCTCTCTCTCTCTCTCTCTCTCTCTCTCTCTCTCTCTCTCCCTCCGCCTGACTGCATTCCCCCCACTCTCTCTCTCTCCCTCCCTCTCCTCCCCCTCCCTCCCGCCCATGGTTCTCTCTCTCTCCTCTCTCTCTCTCTCTCTCTCTCTCTCTCTCTCTCTCTCTCTCTCTATATCTATATATCATATATATATATATATATATATATATATATATATATATATATAAATGGTTGCACTACAATATCTTAAGACCAATCATTTTGTTTGATCATGTATGGAATTTTACAATTTTTAAATGGAACGAATTCATACAATAGAACAAATCTGATTTTGCTCCACAACAAAATTTAAAACTAAAATAGCCATTTTTATTCAAAAGGTAACACGTATATGGAGAAATCTGATGTCTATCAAGTTTTTCTTTACTTACTCATGAGCCTTTATAATTCTCCTCTTCTTTCCAGTTTCTACATCTACACAGCATAGCGATTTATCTCTTGATGCAGAGAAGAGCCGTCGACCATCTGAAGAAAAGGCCAATGCTCTACAAGGTCTTTTGTGGTGTGTCAATTTACGCAATTCTTGATTTTCTTCTGTATTGCTGAAAGAATGCCTGAAGGATATCGAGAATGAACAAAAAATTGATGATGAGAGATTTTGTTTAACATTTCACTTTCAATCTGAAGTACAAATGCTTTACAACTCAATTTGGAAAAATATGAACATGATTCATATATATATATATATATATATATATATATTCATATATGAAAAAAATGATTCATTTTAAAAATCATCTTTTAGCTGTTTTATTTATATTTCATCAATACCATTCTCTTTTTACCCTTAATTATTTATTAACCTCCCTACACCAATAATTAATCTAATAAGTTTCCATGTGTGATCTGTATTGTGATTTTTCTTGAAAAATCTCCGATCAAACTTTATAAAAAATATACCACAAAAAACCAGTTCTTACAGGAGAATATCCCCGCTTATAAGGCCAGAGGCTGTGATGTTTTGAACAGGATGACATTTCAGTGTTGTAACAAGATCGTCAAGAACGATATCTTTGGGACATTCAAGTTCTTCCTGGTTCTGAAACAAAAATGAAAAATAAAGTTCAAAGGTTCAAAAAGACAGTTACTACAGTACAATGTCAATCTTTCATTCCTGGCCCAAATAAAAGTAGATCTAAAGCTTATACTGTTACTTAAATTGTTCCCCTCTTACCTTTTCCTTTGATGTCTAGTATATCAGGGGGTATTAAGTACAGTCACCACTATTTAGCATCACAGTGGATATAGTAGAAAGCTTTAGTTATAAATAAGAATGCTAAATGGTTGTAGCAGAATTTGATAAAAGTTACTGGATAGTGTCAGTAGTGTCACTGAAATTTCACTTGGCATCATGGGGCCCTTGTATGATGAGAAGAATTTATATTGCCTAATTTCGAGGGCTAGAATTGACTTCAGAAACAAAACCTTTTTTACGATCAACGAATACTGGTACATGTTGCGTATTTTTGTGAAGTCATGCTGTCTGGACTTCACTGCAAAAGGCACTCTCTGCAAGAGGAGACAACCAATTCACACATATCTCTGTAAGACAGCAGAGCCGACAATGCCCCCAGATTCTTACACAAC
>JAXRKP010001108.1:0-45000 GCA_037039925.1 Doris montereyensis | reverse complement strand
AATCATTTCTTTGTTTTCACCCACTCATCATTCATACCAAATTTCATGAAGATACGTTGAGAAATTTAAAAAAATTAGATAGGAAATAATAATGAACAAAACAGGACATTTTGAGAAAATCATATTTTTCTCTTATTTTCTGTTCTTTGCATATAGTTTTCTCCCATAAACCTAAGAAAAGAGTAGGATAATACTTTGAAACATCATAAAACCTTGAGAGGCTCTCAACTACTTCTTATTGACATTGTTTCAAGTGAACAAGCACCTTTTTTACTCATTTTGAGATGGTGCCTTTTGATAATAGGTGCGTGGAATGTGTTCCGTATTTTTCGGCCGATCCAAGGCAATATTCATAATAGATCATCAAACAAGTTTTGTTTAGATAGCGTTTATTGTGACGTTCAAAATGAGTACCAATTTGCCGTACTTTAGATAATATTTCTGGCTTTTATCGTATAATAACTGTGTTGAAAGATAGGCCAGTATCGTTTCTAAAAAATTCGTATAAATTCAAAGAATCGATACTGAGTTTTTTATGATACCATTATGACGGGAATGAACTGCTCTATCCACTAGTGCTAGATCTAGTATGATAGATTTGTCCCATTTTCGGCAAAAATGGCATTCCCAGACCCCCCCCCTTCCCCACTCTTAACGAGTCTGAATAGACTTAGCTTCCCATTTCTCTGCTGGGTTAACAGGAGGGCCAGAAAACTTTGTACGGACTGAGATCGGAGCTGGGGATCCTGGATTGTAGCCAAATGCTTTACCAACTGAGCTGGCGCCTCAGTTTGTATACGGAATAGATAATGAGGGCCGTAAAGAACTAGCAAAAGACGAGGAAAGGAACCAGGTGACGAATTCACAATACAAGAGTTGTGTCTCAGGGATCTTATATACGCAAATGGCACGGCTTTGTTGGTAAAATCAACCGAACGACTAGAAACCCTCATCCATGCAGTGAAATACCACAGCGAAAGGAAGGAACTGATGCGGAACATAAAGAAGACATGAATAATGGATATAAACGAGTGTAATCAGGAGAGAAAATGGAAAGAGATGGAGAGGAAATGGAAAGAGTATATCATCTTTTTCTACAGGAAACTGCGACTAACTGGTCAGCAGTTTTGAGTACGGTAGGTGCATGTACTTAGGGGCCAGAATAGAGGCTAGCATAGAATCAATCCCAGAGATTCGACCGCGGATTGCATTGGTAAACAACAAATCGAACATGAGGAAAAAGATCTGTAGGTGAAAATGCACAGGGGCAAAACTAAGAGTCTTAAATTTTCTTCCCAATACGGATTCGAAGCATGGGCATTGAATAGAGAGGATAACATAGTGAACGGGTACCAGTTTATGAAATAAAGTGTTACCCAGAAATATTGAGAATATCCTGGATAGAGAAAGAACCATAAAGATGGATTTCTAGTCTGTATCCCTGCACAAGTGCAGGCTCGCCGACTGTACACCATTTATCATCCAGCAGGTCGTTCAATTCAAGGGGACTCGGTGGTCCAGAGGCAAGGTGTCGGCCTCTCAACCCCTGTCAACGGTTGAAACATTTTATGAAAAAAAGATTGGGGGGGGAGAGTAAAATCTACTCCCCTGGTCCAGGTAGGTGGATCGACACCTCGTCCCATCGGAGGCGCACGATGAAAAGGGGGTCCTGTATTCATATCACAGCACTCTGTGCACGTTAGGGCATTTGAGAGAAATGGAGACGGCGACGATGGGTGAGCACAAAAACTGTAGTAGCTCAATGGAGAAACTAAGATGAAGCAAAAATGATGTAAAAGGCATAAAAAGAAGGGTAAGAAAGACGACTGGGTACTGTCTTAGTTAACAGTAGATTATAACATAGCATATATACATAATCAAAACTGTGGTCGTGACGGGTGGGGTATTGATAAAACTAAAAGAAGAGTGCGTGTCGAATTAATTGAAAGAGGGAGTCGACGAACGCGCTTCAGCGACAGGCAGACTAATGTAATACAGTAATACATGTGGTAATGATACTAATGACAAGTAATACGAGAATAATAATAAGTGTCCGTGTCAAATGAGTTGTGACGACGACAACATGAACACTGTCGTCAGATTGGGACAAGAAGAATCCAACAAACGAGTGAAAAATAAAAGAAAAGGTGGGGGGGGGGGGGCGAATTGAGAGGAACATGAGTCAATCAAAAAGTGATAGGGGTTGTCCTGAAAAGGACAGTGAGTGGTAATGGACCAGTGAAGGTCCCGGTCGATAATGGACAGGAACTGTTTAGTTCTTGCCAGCTAGCTTTTGGGTCTTCTTGGGCAAGAGAACGGCCTGGATGTTAGGCAGGACACCGCCTTGAGCAATAAATCATATTGATAAATCATGTGAATGATAGGCCCAATACTAAATCCAGCGCCTGACGTTAGGAGCTCTCTCGGACGTCCGCGCAAGACTTATATCCAGGCAGGGAAACCGTGGGTGGAGAGCCGGAAGAGGAGAGGAGGTGACCAGACTAGATTGGCCGATCGCAACACAGCCAGAACGTACGGAAAGAAATCGCGAGTGATTAGGCTAGCTTTAGCACGGACAGCAATGTTAGAATTCAAGTATTTCAAGTTGTGCTAGATTCAGGTGTGACTGACATAGGGCTAGATCTAGTTAGCATTAGCAATGGGCCGTGGTGGACTTTAACGTGATTACATTTTGTTTCATGCTATTAGTCATAGTTCTATGTGTGAAATTATGTGATCAACATGTTGGAATCGTGCTTGTGAGATCAATCTAGATGATTTAATCTCGATGTTGAGCTTTCTTGATTTTATAAACTGATGTTGCAGAATTCTGTTATTGCCGATACCCCGTGTAGAGTGATGTGTTGTGTTCTGTGTGTGTCGATCTATACACCCTATTCGACGCTTTCCAGTCTGATTTACACATAATGGATTGCACTGGATAGTCGCCTTAAGACATTTGAGAAATGAAGACGGCGACGATGGGTGAGCACAGAAACTATACTGTAGTAATTGTACTAGTACGGTACGTTAGTAACTCAACAGAGAAAGTAAGATAATAATAATAATATAGAAGTGCATAACGAAGTACAAGTGATGTAGAAGGCATAAGAAGAAGGGTAAGGAAGAGGACTGGGTACTGCTAGTACTAGTACTGGCGTAGTTAACAGTAGATTATTACATAACATAAACAAAACCGCGGTCGTGACGGGTGAGGTAACGATAAAACTAAAACAGAAGAGTACGAGTCGAAGTTGAAAGAGAGGGCCGACGAACGCGCCACAGAGGAGGCAGACTACTGTTAGTAATTCCTGCCTTTTTTCTTTCTTTTTCTCTCATTTTCACCTATTTTTATTTCATTCTAGATCTGAACCTTCCACTCTCGCTCATTCTTCACACCCCCTCCTCTGCTACGTTTCTTATCATCGCTGTCTTTTTCTTTCTCCTTTATGTTTTTTTCTTCTGACATCACATTGTGTGATGCCGGAGGTATTGCTTAGATCTAGATGTTGTCTAACGTCACGTGTTTGTTTTGTCTTCATTAGTGGAGTTGTCACCTATTGTCATATTTCGCCTAATAATACAGACTAGATGCAAGCTCATGAGTCATAGTCAGTAGCTTTGGTCATTGCGCACGCTGCTAGTGTACCGTCCAGTAGCACTAGCAGTAACCAAACGTTTTAAATTTAGCATTACCATTCACATGACTTTTTATCCCAAAGATTATGTAAAACGCGTACAGCCAGCAATCACATTACATAACAATCGACATAAAGAGCAAACAAAGAGAACTATCAGTTAAAAATTACAACGATACGGTGGAACGGAAGCAACCCGCTAAAGTTCAATGCTAGTGCTGCTAGCCAGGGGCAACGGCATGCGTGTGACAATCGTCATTAAGTGTTGGCCCTGAAAAGGGCCGTCGTGAGGGTGATGCTAAAGCGAAAGCTCCAGCGGACGATTTAACCGCCGAATCCGATAACTTGAGACTTGGATGGCATCAGCTAGTCCTAACTGGCATTTTTTGAAATTTCATCAAATACGTTGTTTTTAGTCTCTTCCCTTTTCGCATCGATAAATTTGTAATTTATGTCCCTGCCTTTTTTCTTTCTTTTTCTCTCATTTTCACCTATTTTTATTTCATTCTAGATCTGAACCTTCCACTCTCGCTCATTCTTCACACCCCTCCCTCTGCTACGTTTCTTATCATCGCTGTCTTTTTCTTTCTCCTTTATGTTTTTTTCTTCTGACATCACATTGTGTGATGCCGGAGGTATTGCTTAGATCTAGATGTTGTCTAACGTCACGTGTTTGTTTTGTCTTCATTAGTGGAGTTACAATCGACATAAAGAGCAAACAAAGAGAACTATCAGTTAAAAATTACAACGATACGGTGGAACGGAAGCAACCCGCTAAAGTTCAATGCTAGTGCTGCTAGCCAGGGGCAACGGCATGCGTGTGACAATCGTCAATCGTGATTAAGTGTTGGCCCTGAAAAGGGCCGTCGTGAGGGTGATGCTAAAGCGAAAGCTCCAGCGGACGATTTAACCGCCGAATCCGTACAGAGTGCGGCCCTGGCGTTTAAGGGCGTAGACCACATCCATAGCAGTGACAGTCTTCCTCTTGGCATGCTCAGTGTAAGTGACGGCATCCCTGATAACGTTCTCAAGGAAGACTTTGAGCACACCACGGGTCTCTTCGTAGATGAGACCAGAGATACGCTTCACACCACCACGGCGAGCGAGACGGCGGATGGCAGGCTTGGTGATACCCTGGATGTTATCACGCAAGACCTTTCGGTGACGCTTGGCGCCCCCTTTGCCCAGACCTTTTCCTCCTTTCCTCTTCCAGACATGTTTGACAGTGTTCAGTTACAGAAGTGACCGAAGTACTGCTGGCGCCGGGCGTGCGCTGCTTATATAGCATCAAGCATCAAACATGGTGGCAGCTATCTCATTGGTCGGTGGCTTTCGTGTCTTTGCTGCGTGTTGATTGGTTCATTTCGTCAATTCGTGGTAACCGTCACTGCTGCTACTATTACTATTGCTATTTTTTTAAAATATATATCAGTATCAGTATCACTGTCATTGTGTCAATGTCAATCATATTCCACAGTACCACAAGAACAATATTATTATATTGATGATTATATAGACGTCTCTTACGCCCCTCTCTACTTCTACTTCTCACCCACTTGGCTTTATCATTCGAACTATGAAACGAATGGAAATAGAAAAAAAAATTCTTTAAAAATTTTTTTTAAATTTTATATTCTATTCCCCTCACCCCTCCCATTATACTGTGCCCTTGTTCAGGTGTAGTTTTACATAACATAGCCTACGCTCACGTGAGAATGAGTTGTCGGGTCGATTATGCTACAACTACATTTCTATCATCACTAATACTAATACTAGTATCACTGTCATTGTGTCAATGTCAATCATATTCCACAATACCATGTACAATAAGAACAATATTATTATATTGATTATTATATAGACGTTTCTTACGCCCCTCTCTATCTCTACTTCTACTTCTCCCCCACTTGGCTTTATCATTCGAACTATGAAACGAATGGAAATAGAAAGAAAAAAAAATTCTTTAAAAAAAATTTATTTTTATTTTATATTCTATTCCCCTCACCCCTCCCATTATACTGTGCCCTTGTTCAGGTGTAGTTTTACATAACATAGCCTACGCTCACGTGAGAATGAGTTGTCAGGTCGATTATGCTACAACTACATTTCTATCATCACTAATACTAATACTAGTATCACTGTCATTGTGTCAACGTCAATCATATTCCACAATACCATGTACAATAAGAACAATATTATTATATTGATTATTATATAGACGTTTCTTACGCCCCTCTCTACGTCTACTTCTCCCCACTTGGCTTTATCATTCGAACTATGAAACGAATGGAAATAGAAAGAAAAAAAAATTCTTTAAAAAAAATTATTTTTATTTTATATTCTATTCCCCTCACCCCTCCCATTATACTGTGCCCTTGTTCAGGTGTAGTTTTACATAACATAGCCTACGCTCACGTGAGAATGAGTTGTCGGGTCGATTATGCTACAACTACATTTCTATCATCACTAATACTAATACTAGTATCACTGTCATTGTGTCAATGTCAATCATATTCCACAATACCATGTACAATAAGAACAATATTATTATATTGATTATTATATAGACGTTTCTTACGCCCCTCTCTATCTCTACTTCTACTTCTCCCCCACTTGGCTTTATCATTCGAACTATGAAACGAATGGAAATAGAAAGAAAAAAAAATTCTTTAAAAAAAATATTTTTATTTTATATTCTATTCCCCTCACCCCTCCCATTATACTGTGCCCTTGTTCAGGTGTAGTTTTACATAACATAGCCTACGCTCACGTGAGAATGAGTTGTCGGGTCGATTATGCTACAACTACATTTCTATCATCACCGATACTAATACTAGTAATAGTATTTAGTAATAATAGTAATCTTAATATCAAATATCAATACCCTGTCAACTCTTATTTGTTTTTCTGTACAAAGTGTCAAACAACAGTAACTAACAGCACTTTGTAAGCAAGAGTTGTCAATCGCGTAACAGTAATACTTATTACTAATACCAATAAATAGTACACAGCACGCCGTATGAAATAAGACCATACGTGAATTAAACACGCACTAGAAAGTAACAGTGACAGTACTCAATAGCTAACAATGGCATTCATTTAATTTGACAACTTACAAGGGATGTATGTGTGGGAGTGAGAAATTGTGAAACAACATGTAGCACTTCGTAATAAGAATTGTCGTAGCGTGTGGCAAGAGTCAATCGGGAAAACATTGGGTTGGTCCTGAAAAGGACCGTGAAAGGGGAGGTACCGAGCGTTGGAGCAAGCAAAGGGCTCACATCTTAAGCACGCTCACCACGGATACGCCTGGCCAACTGGATGTCCTTGGGCATAATGGTGACACGCTTGGCATGGATGGCGCACAAGTTGGTGTCTTCGAACAGACCGACCAGGTAAGCTTCGCTGGCCTCCTGCAGAGCCATGACAGCAGAGCTCTGGAATCGGAGGTCGGTTTTAAAGTCTTGAGCGATTTCTCTCACCAAACGCTGGAATGGCAGTTTGCGGATGAGAAGCTCGGTGCTCTTCTGGTAACGACGAATCTCACGAAGGGCGACTGTGCCGGGCCTGTATCGGTGAGGTTTCTTCACACCTCCAGTAGCAGGTGCTGATTTCCTGGCAGCCTTGGTGGCCAGTTGCTTGCGAGGAGCTTTGCCTCCGGTAGATTTACGGGCGGTTTGCTTTGTTCTTGCCATCGTGAACGAAGAGAATGACGGTTGCGCGGGAACCGACAATTATATAGCCTAGCAGCTGCTTGCCGATTGGTCAACTCACGCTCTGCTTCTCTGTCATTGGTGCAGTTCCGAATCTTTTTAGTCTTCACATTTTATAGACCGTTTTCTTACTTCATTGGCTTTTGTCTTGTAGTTTTGAAGATCGAAACTGAGGGTTTTGACTTGAGCTCACTGTTCATTTTCAAACAATATTGATCAGTTTATTGATCACAATAATCTGGAACAATACTCAAATCCATAATGTACATTTGTTTCTTCTTCTTCGTCTTCCCTTCCGTGTTGCTTGCAGAATTTATTTCTTTAAGAGTAGCCGATTTTCATCTCTTTCATTTTCATTGTCGTCGCTTGTTATATTTAATTCAGTTGTTAGATCTAGGTGCAGTATCAGTTTTGTTCTCTGTCCAAAGTCTTTGTCTTCTGTCGTACTTCTACATGTATTGTCAAGCAACGTCGTCTTTACTTACTTAGATGGGTGACCACGTTGGGAACACCGGTTTTTTCCGATCAAAGATCTTTTCTTCTCGTTCTTGTGTTTGTATTTTTCATACTTCTTTTTGTCCCCATTTTGTTTCTTTATTTTGGAGGTTGTTTGTTTGTGTGGCTATGTCTATTTTTTGTCTTTTTCTCTCCTCTAAGTTATTTGACTTGAAAGAGTATAATTTTATGCTCTGTCCAAAGTCTTCGCCTTCTTCCTCTTTGTCGTCTCCTGTGTCTGTCTATTTACTTTCGTTTCTCTTCTCTTCTTCACATGTAGATCGAAGATGGTCGTTTGAGTTTGAATTTGACTTGAGCTGACTGATTTTTAAATATCTCTAGTCTCTCTACATAATATTAATAATATTATTATTATTATTTGAACTTTCTCAGTTTACGTTGAAGAAAGTCAAGCAACGCCGGGCTTTCAGTACTTAGATGAGTGACCGACCGGGGAACACCGTGTTGTAGACGGGTTTCTTTCTTTTTTGCCCGGAAAGATCTTTTTCTTCTCGTTCTTGTGTTTGTATTTTTCATACTTTTTTTGTCCCCATTTTGTTTCTTTATTTTGGAGGTTGTTTGTCTGTTGATATGTATTTTTTGTCTTTTCTCTCATCTAAGTCAACTTTAAAGAGTATAATTTTATGCTCTGTCCAAAGTTTTTTATTTTGTCGTCTCCTGTGACTGTCTATTTACTCGTTCGTTTTTTCTTCTCTTCTTCGCATGTTCGATCGAAGATGGTCGTTTGAGTTTGAGTTTGACTTTCGAGTTTGACTTTTTTATTAATAATATTATGTACGTTTGAACTGCTCGCTCAGTGTCTACGGCCATACCACGTTGAAAATACCGGTTCTCGTCCGATCACCGAAGTCAAGCAACGTAGGGCGTGGTTAGTACTTAGATGGGTGACCGCTTGGGAACACCACGTGTTGTAGACGTTTCTTTTTTGTTAGTTTTTGTCCTGTTCTTGCCTGTGTTTTTTTAAAATTTTTGTAAGTCTCATTTTTTCCACATTATGTTTCATTTTGTGTTTTTTTAGGGAGGGGGCGGAGTTGTACATAATGTACATCTGTTTCTTCTTCTTCTTTGTTATATATTTCTAAAACAGATTTTGATTTGATTTACTCACATTCACAACTAAGGTGGTCTCAGGTAGGTTTTTTTATTTTGCCCGGACTGCCGTGTAAACAGCCAAGGGATCTTCGACGTGCACAGAGCATTGTGATCTGCACACGGGACCTCTTTTTCGTCCGTCCCCTATAAAAAAAGAACAGATCAAATTTGTTGTTAGATCTAGTAGATCTAGTATTGTCCGAAGTCTTCATCTTCTTGTATCGTGGCGTTTTCGCCAGCGCCTTGTTTGCCGTTGTGTTTGTCGCCTTCGTCTCTTTTTTTTAGATTTAGTTCCTTAAATCTGTAATGTTCATCTCTTGTCTTTTTCTTGCGTTCCTATCAATATCACATTGCGTTATTTATCATCATCACAGTTGTTCAATCTAGATGTAGATACCTAGATCCAGTAGACAATCTAGTATTAGTAGTATTTAAGTTGTTGTCAGTCCAAAATCTTTATGAATTCATGTCCTTTAAATATATAGAGTCTAGCATTATCTAGATCTAGATCTAGATCTCTATTATAGATTCTCTGCCTCGTCTTTGACTTTTTTCCTTCGTTGTGGAGCTAGATTCTAGATCTAGTTGTATATTACGCCAGACCTAAATCTATTTTCTTCTCCCTCCTCCTCTTTCGTTGTTTTTTTTTCCCCTTTCTATCTAGATCTATCATTATCATTATATCATTATGTCTCTCTCTCTCATCATTATCATTATATTATTATGTCTCTCTCTCTCTCTCTCTCTCTCTCTCTCTCTCCGTCTTTTTTTTTCTCACTTTATTTATGAGATCTACGCTCACGTTGCACGTTAGTCTTCTCAGTCTAGATCGAAGCTGAACGATTGTTGAATTGCAACTGACTGATCACCAGTACTGATATAATAATGATTGACACAGATCTACATGTTTATATAGGTTTGTAATGCTCTGTCTTTGTCTACGGCCATACCACGTTGAAAATACCGGTTCTCGTCCGATCACCGAAGTCAAGCAACGTCGGGCGTGGTTAGTACTTAGATGGGTGACCGCTTGGGAACACCACGTGTTGTAGACATTTCTTTCTTTTTTGTTGGTTTTCAAATGATTGCCTTTGTTTTTTTTTTTTTTATAAGTCTCATTTTTTCCGCGTTATGTTTCATTTTTGGGAGGGGGCGGAGTTGTACATAATGTACATCTGTTTCTTCTTCTTTGTCGTAATTTCTAAACAAAGATTTTGATTTTGATTTGATTTACATAACTCAGGTGATCTCAGTTAGGTTTTTTTTTAATTTTGCCCGGACTGCTATGTAAACAACAGCCATGGGATCTTCGACGTGCACAGATCGTTTTGATCTGCACACGGGACCTCCTTTTTATCGTCCGTCCCCTATATAAGAAAAGAACAGATCTAATTTATTGTAAGATTTAGATCTAGTATTGATTTTGTTCTCTGTCCGAAGTCTTCATCTTCTTGTCTTGTATCGTTGTTTGCCGTCGTCGCCTCTTTTTTAGATTTAGTTCCTTATATCTGTAAATTGGAATGTTCATCTCTTGTCTTTTTCTTCGTTGTGTGCTTTCAATATCATATTGCATTATAAATCATCATCATAGTTGTTCAATCTAGATGTAGGTATCTAGATCCAGCAGACAATCTAGTATTAGTAGTATCTAAGTTGTTGTCAGTCCAAAGTCTTTATGAATTCATGTCCTTTAAAGCTGGTCACTCAGCTGGCTAAGCTAGCGCCTGTCGTCGGGAGCTCTCTCGGACGTCCGCTCTAGGCCTATATCCACGCAGGGAAACCGTGGAGAGCCGCTAGAGGAGAGGAGGGGACCAGACTAGATTGGCCGATCGCAACAAGACCAGAACGTACGGAAAGAAATCGCGAGTGATTAGGCTAGCTTTAGCACATGTTAGTGTTAGAAATAGAATTCAAGGCTAGATCTAGTAAGCATTAGCAACGGGCCGTGGCCGTGGTGAATCTATAGAGCCTATGCGACGCTTTTCAGTCTGATTCACACATAATGGATTGCACTGGATAGTCGCCTTAAGACATTTGAGAGAAAATAAGACGGCGACGATGGGTGAGCACAAAAACTATACGGTAGCAGTAGTACTAATAATACGGTACTTTAGTAGCTCATCGGAGAAAGTAAGATAATAATAATAATAATATAAAAGTGCATAATGAAGCACAAGTGACGTAGAAGGCATAAGAAGAAGGGTAAGGAGAAAAAGAAGAGTACACGAGTCGAAGTTGAAAAATGAAAGAGAGGGCCGACGAACGGGCCACAGCAATTTTAATTAGCATTACTAATGAAATACAGTAATACCACTAATACATGCAGTATGCAGTAAAATACTAATGACAATGAAAAAGAGAATAGTAATACGCGTCCGTGCGAAACGAGTAGTGACGACGACAGAATGCACACCGCCGTGAGGTGGGGACAAGAAGAAAAGAACAAACAAATGAAAAATAAAAGAAGGGGGGTGGGGAGCGAATGGAGAGGCTTGACAAAGCCGCACCAACAAGTGTCAATCAAAAAGTGATAGGGGTTGTCCTGAAAAGGACAGTGGTAATGGACCAGTCAAGGCCCGGGTCGATAGTGGACAGGAACTGTTTAGTTCTTGCCAGCTGGCTTTTGGGTCTTCTTGGGCAAGAGAACGGCCTGGATGTTAGGCAGGACACCGCCTTGAGCGATGGTGACACCCGACAGCAGTTTGTTCAATTCCTCGTCGTTACGGATGGCCAGCTGCAAGTGACGTGGGATAATTCTGGTTTTCTTATTGTCACGGGCAGCGTTGCCAGCCAACTCGAGGACCTCAGCAGCCAAGTATTCGAGAACTGCTGCCAAGTAAACGGGGGCACCGGCACCTACACGCTCGGCATAGTTGCCTTTCCTCAAGAGACGATGAATACGTCCTACTGGGAATTGCAAGCCGGCGCGAGATGAACGGGACTTGGACTTGCCCTTGACTTTACCTCCTTTGCCACGGCCAGACATGATGAATAAGGTTTGGTAAGTTGTGTAGTCGTACAAGACGAATAACGGTGGCGACGGCGCGTTGTAGCTTTTTATACCCAGGCGAGGCAAGTCGCGGCGTAGCGGAGGCGACCAATGGCTGGCGAACATCCTTTTGGTTGGCTGATGGGGCCTGGGCGTGACTTGCGCTGCCGGCCCATAAATAAGCGCTGCGCGCTGCGCCCGTTATTCAGTTCACGTCTGTCCGCATACTTGAACCATGGCCCCCAAATTATCCTCTAAAGGCGCCAAGAAGGCCGGCAAGGCTAAGGCCGTGCGCACTGGCGACAAGAAGAAGAGGCGCAGGAGAAAGGAAAGCTACAGCATCTACATCTACAAGGTGTTGAAGCAGGTGCACCCTGACACTGGAATCTCTTCCAAAGCCATGTCCATCATGAACTCTTTCGTGAACGACATCTTTGAGCGCATTTCAGCCGAAGCTAGCCGTCTGGCCCATTACAACAAGAGGAGCACCATCACCTCCCGCGAGATTCAAACCGCAGTGCGTCTCCTCTTGCCCGGTGAGCTGGCCAAGCACGCCGTCAGTGAAGGCACCAAAGCCGTCACCAAGTACACCACCAGCAAATAAGCGCTTAGTAGCACTCAACCGCTACCGCTTGCTCACCCACGGCCCTTTTCAGGGCCTCCCCATCTCTTTACGATTGACGTTTTGTACGGCTGCCGTCCTGTGTTGCGTATTATGATTACTATTATATTCTTGATAATGATGATATCATCAGCATTGCTGGTGCTACTAACTACTACTAGTGGTATTTCGAGTTGTTAGCCTTTTTCATGCTGCTGTATAATATAATAATTTTACTATATTGCCTTATCTTCTATTACGATTATATATTTTTCTTATTCTTATATTCTCATGGTCAAATATCAGTGGTATCAGTAGGCCTGTTTTCATACTTTTATTTGTTTTATTATGTGTAATGTTTGTTACATGTGTCGAGTGATTCTAAGTAGTACTAAACATGTACATGTATGTATATATATATATATATAAGTATTGATGTAACCGTACTGATGCACTGTTGTTAATAATATAATGCAGAAATAACTTGAGACTTGGATGGCATCAGCTAGTCCTAACTGGCATTTTTTGAAATTTCATCAAATACGTTGTTTTTAGTCTCTTCCCTTTTCGCATCGATAAATTTGTAATTTATGTCCCTGCCTTTTTTTTTCTTTTTCTCTCATTTTCACCTATTTTTATTTCATTCTAGATCTGAACCTTCCACTCTCGCTCATTCTTCACACCCCCTCCCTCTGCTACGTTTCTTATCATCGCTGTCTTTTTCTTTCTCCTTTATGTTTTTTCTTCTGACATCACATTGTGTGATGCCGGAGGTATTGCTTAGATCTAGATGTTGTCTAACGTCACGTGTTTGTTTTGTCTTCATTAGTGGAGTTGTCACCTATTGTCATATTTCGCCTAATAATACAGACTAGATGTCATGAGTCATAGTCAGTTTTGGTCTTCACGCTGCTAGTGTACCGTCCAGTAGCACTAGCAGTAACCAAACGTTTTAAATTTAGCATTACCATTCACATGACTTTTTATCCCAAAGATTATGTAAAACAAACAATCACATTACATAACAATCGACATAAAGAAAACAAAGAGAACTATCAGTTAAAAATTACAACGATACGGTGGAACGGAAGCAACCCGCTAAAGTTCAATGCTAGTGCTGCTAGCCAGGGGCAACGGCATGCGTGTGACAATCGTCATTAAGTGTTGGCCCTGAATCGTGAGGGTGATGCTAAAGCAAAGCTCCAGCGGACGATTTAACCGCCGAATCCGATAACTTGAGACTTGGATGGCATCAGCTAGTCCTAACTGGCATTTTTGAAATTTCATCAAATACGTTGTTTTTAGTCTCTTCCCTTTTCGCATCGATAAATTTGTAATTTATGTCCCTGATTTTCAATTTTTATTTCATTCTAGATCAACCTTCCACTCTCGCTCATTCTTCACCCCCTCCCTCTGATTTCTTATCATCGCTGTCTTTTTCTTTCTCCTTTATGTTTTTTTCTTCTGACATCACATTGTGTGATGCCGGAATTGCTTAGATCTAGATGTTGTCTAACGTCACGTGTTTGTTTTGTCTTCATTAGTGGAGTTACAATCGATAAAGAGCAAACAAAGAGAACTATCAGTTAAAAATTACAACGAACGGTGGAACGGAAGCTCAATGCTAGCGGAGGGGCAACGATTTACAATCGTCAATCGTGATTAAGTGTTGGCCCTGAAAAGGGCCGTCGTGAGGGTGATGCTAAAGCGAAAGCTCCAGCGGACGATTTAACCGCCGAATCCGTACAGAGTGCGGCCCTGGCGTTTAAGGGCGTAGACCACATCCATAGCAGTGACAGTCTTCCTCTTGGCTGCTCAGTGTAAGTGACGGCATCCCTGATAACGTTCTCAAGGAAGACTTTGAGCACACCACGGGTCTCTTCGTAGATGAGACCAGAGATACGCTTCACACCACCACGGCGAGCGAGACGGCGGATGGCAGGCTTGGTGATACCCTGGATGTTATCACGCAAGACCTTTCGGTGACGCTTGGCGCCCCCTTTGCCCAGACCTTTTCCTCCCTTTCCTCTTCCAGACATGTTTGACAGTGTTCAGTTACAGAAGTGACCGAAGTACTGCTGGCGCCGGGCGTGCGCTGCTTATATAGCATCAAGCATCAAACATGGTGGCAGCTATCTCATTGGTCGGTGGCTTTCGTGTCTTTGCTGCGTGTTGATTGGTTCATTTCGTCAATTCGTGGTAACCGTCACTGCTGCTACTATTACTATTGCTATTTTTTTTGTCTTCAAATATATATCAGTATCAGTATCACTGTCATTGTGTCAATGTCAATCATATTCCACAGTACCACAAGAACAATATTATTATATTGATTATTATTATTATATTGATGATTATATAGACGTCTCTTACGCCCCTCTCTACTTCTACTTCTCACCCACTTGGCTTTATCATTCGAACTATGAAACGAATGGAAATAGAAAAAAAATTCTTTAAAAATTTTTTTTTAAATTTTATATTCTATTCCCCTCACCCCTCCCATTATACTGTGCCCTTGTTCAGGTGTAGTTTTACATAACATAGCCTACGCTCACGTGAGAATGAGTTGTCGGGTCGATTATGCTACAACTACATTTCTATCATCACTAATACTAATACTAGTATCACTGTCATTGTGTCAATGTCAATCATATTCCACAATACCATGTACAATAAGAACAATATTATTATATTGATTATTATATAGACGTTTCTTACGCCCCTCTCTATCTCTACTTCTACTTCTCCCCCACTTGGCTTTATCATTCGAACTATGAAACGAATGGAAATAGAAAGAAAAAAAAATTCTTTAAAAAAAATTTTTTTTTATTTTATATCTATTCCCCTCACCCCTCCCATTATACTGTGCCCTTGTTCAGGTGTAGTTTTACATAACATAGCCTACGCTCACGTGAGAATGAGTTGTCAGGTCGATTATGCTACAACTACATTTCTATCATCACTAATACTAATACTAGTATCACTGTCATTGTGTCAACGTCAATCATATTCCACAATACCATGTACAATAAGAACAATATTATTATATTGATTATTATATAGACGTTTCTTACGCCCCTCTCTACGTCTACTTCTCCCCCACTTGGCTTTATCATTCGAACTATGAAACGAATGGAAATAGAAAGAAAAAAAAATTCTTTAAAAAAAAATTATTTTTATTTTATATTCTATTCCCCTCACCCCTCCCATTATACTGTGCCCTTGTTCAGGTGTAGTTTTACATAACATAGCCTACGCTCACGTGAGAATGAGTTGTCGGGTCGATTATGCTACAACTACATTTCTATCATCACTAATACTAATACTAGTATCACTGTCATTGTGTCAATGTCAATCATATTCCACAATACCATGTACAATAAGAACAATATTATTATATTGATTATTATATAGACGTTTCTTACGCCCCTCTCTATCTCTACTTCTACTTCTCCCCCACTTGGCTTTATCATTCGAACTATGAAACGAATGGAAATAGAAAGAAAAAAAAAATTCTTTAAAAAAAATATTTTTATTTTATATTCTATTCCCCTCACCCCTCCCATTATACTGTGCCCTTGTTCAGGTGTAGTTTTACATAACATAGCCTACGCTCACGTGAGAATGAGTTGTCGGGTCGATTATGCTACAACTACATTTCTATCATCACCGATACTAATACTAGTAATAGTATTTAGTAATAATAGTAATCTTAATATCAAATATCAATACCCTGTCAACTCTTATTTGTTTTTCTGTACAAAGTGTCAAACAACAGTAACTAACAGCACTTTGTAAGCAAGAGTTGTCAATCGCGTAACAGTAATACTTATTACTAATACCAATAAATAGTACACAGCACGCCGTATGAAATAAGACCATACGTGAATTACAACACGCACTAGAAAGTAACAGTGACAGTACTCAATAGCTAACAATGGCATTCATTTAATTTGACAACTTACAAGGGATGTATGTGTGGGAGTGAGAAATTGTGAAACAACATGTAGCACTTCGTAATAAGAATTGTCGTAGCGTGTGGCAAGAGTCAATCGGGAAAACATTGGGTTGGTCCTGAAAAGGACCGTGAAAGGAGGTACCGAGCGTTGGAGCAAGCAAAGGGCTCACATCTTAAGCACGCTCACCACGGATACGCCTGGCCAACTGGATGTCCTTGGGCATAATGGTGACACGCTTGGCATGGATGGCGCACAAGTTGGTGTCTTCGAACAGACCGACCAGGTAAGCTTCGCTGGCCTCCTGCAGAGCCATGACAGCAGAGCTCTGGAATCGGAGGTCGGTTTTAAAGTCTTGAGCGATTTCTCTCACCAAACGCTGGTCTCCTATTATAATTTTATTATTCTGGAATGGCAGTTTGCGGATGAGAAGCTCGGTGCTCTTCTGGTAACGACGAATCTCACGAAGGGCGACTGTGCCGGGCCTGTATCGGTGAGGTTTCTTCACACCTCCAGTAGCAGGTGCTGATTTCCTGGCAGCCTTGGTGGCCAGTTGCTTGCGAGGAGCTTTGCCTCCGGTAGATTTACGGGCGGTTTGCTTTGTTCTTGCCATCGTGAACGAAGAGAATGACGGTTGCGCGGGAACCGACAATTATATAGCCTAGCAGCTGCTTGCCGATTGGTCAACTCACGCTCTGCTTCTCTGTCATTGGTGCAGTTCCGAATCTTTTTAGTCTTCACATTTTATAGACCGTTTTCTTACTTCATTGGCTTTTGTCTTGTAGTTTTGAAGATCGAAACTGAGGGTTTTGACTTGAGCTCACTGTTCATTTTCAAACAATATTGATCAGTAATTATTGATCACAATAATCTGGAACAATACTCAAATCCTCAAATCCGTAATGTACATTTGTTTCTTCTTCTTCGTCTTCCCTTCCGTGTTGCTTGCAGAATTTATTTCTTTAAGAGTAGCCGATTTTCATCTCTTTCATTTTCACTGTCGCTTGTTATATTTAATTCAGTTGTTAGATCTAGGTGCAGTATCAGTTTTGTTCTCTGTCCAAAGTCTTTGTCTTCTGTCGTACTTCTACATGTATTGTCAAGCAACGTCGGGTGCGGTTAGTACTTACTTAGATGGGTGACCGCCTGGGAACACCGTTTTTTTTTTTGGCTAAGGTTAAATAAAGATCTTTTTCTTCTCGTTCTTGTGTTTGTATTTTTCATACTTCTTTTTGTCCCCATTTTGTTTCTTTATTTTGGAGGTTGTTTGATTTGTGTTGGCTATGTCTATTTTTTGTCTTTTTGTATTTTTCTCTCCTCTAAGTTATTTGACTTGAAAAGAGTATAATTTTATGCTCTGTCCAAAGTCTTCGCCTTCTTCCTCTTTGTCGTCTCCTGTGTCTGTCTATTTACTCATTCGTTTCTCTTCTCTTCTTCACATGTAGATCGAAGATGGTCGTTTGAGTTTGAATTTGACTTGAGCTGACTGATTTTTAAATATCTCTAGTCTCTCTACATAATATTAATAATATTATTATTATGTACGTTTGAACTGCTCTCTCAGTGTCTACGTTGAAGAAAGTCAAGCAACGCCGGGCTCGTTCAGTACTTAGATGAGTGACCGACCGCTTGGGAACACCGCGTGTTGTAGACGGGTTTCTTTCTTTTTGAATGTTAAAGATCTTTTTCTTCTCGTTCTTGTGTTTGTATTTTTCATACTTCTTTTTGTCCCCATTTTGTTTCTTTATTTTGGAGGTTGTTTGTCTGTGTGGCTATATGTATTTTTTGTCTTTTTCTCTCATCTAAGTCATTTGACTTTAAAGAGTATAATTTTATGCTCTGTCCAAAGTCTTCGCCTTCTTCCTCTTTGTCGTCTCCTGTGTCTGTCTATTTACTCGTTCGTTTTTCTTCTCTTCTTCGCATGTAGATCGAAGATGGTCGTTTGAGTTTGAGTTTGACTTGAGCTGACTGATTTATTAATAATATTATGTACGTTTGAACTGCTCGCTCAGTGTCTACGGCCATACCACGTTGAAAATACCGGTTCTCGTCCGATCACCGAAGTCAAGCAACGTAGGGCGTGGTTAGTACTTAGATGGGTGACCGCTTGGGAACACCACGTGTTGTAGACGTTTCTTTTTTTGTTAGTTTTTGTCCTGTTCTTGCCTGTGTTTTTTTTTTTTTTGTAAGTCTCATTTTTTCCACATTATGTTTCATTTTGTGTTTTTTTAGGGAGGGGGCGGAGTTGTACATAATGTACATCTGTTTCTTCTTCTTCTTTGTTATATATTTCTAAAACAGATTTTGATTTGATTTACTCACATTCACAACTAAGGTGGTCTCAGGTAGGTTTTTTTATTTTGCCCGGACTGCCGTGTAAACAGCCAAGGGATCTTCGACGTGCACAGAGCATTGTGATCTGCACACGGGACCTCCTTTTTATCGTCCGTCCCCTATAAAAAAAGAACAGATCAAATTTGTTGTTAGATCTAGTATTGTCCGAAGTCTTCATCTTCTTGTATCGTGGCGTTTTCGCCAGCGCCTTGTTTGCCGTTGTGTTTGTCGCCTTCGTCTCTTTTTTTTAGATTTAGTTCCTTAAATCTGTAATGTTCATCTCTTGTCTTTTTCTTCGTTGCGTGCTATCAATATCACATTGCGTTATTTATCATCATCACAGTTGTTCAATCTAGATGTAGATACCTAGATCCAGTAGACAATCTAGTATTAGTAGTATTTAAGTTGTTGTCAGTCCAAAATCTTTATGAATTCATGTCCTTTAAATATATAGAGTCTAGCATTATCTAGATCTAGATCTAGATCTCTATTATAGATTCTCTGCCTCGTCTTTGACTTTTTTCCTTCGTTGTGGAGCTAGATTCTAGATCTAGTTGTATATTACGCCAGACCTAAATCTATTTTCTTCTCCCTCCTCTCTTTCGTTGTTTTTTTTTCCCCTTTCTATCTAGATCTAGCTCTATCATTATCATTATATTATTATGTCTCTCTCTCTCTCTCTCTCTCTCTCTCTCTCTCTCTCTCTCTTTTCTCACTTTTTTTCTCATTTATTTATGAGATCTACGCTCACGTTGCACGTTAGTCTTCTCAGTCTAGATCGAAGCTGAACGATTGTTGAATTGCAACTGACTGATCACCGGTACTGATATAATAATGATTGACACAGATCTACATGTTTATATAGGTTTGTAATGCTCTGTCTTTGTCTACGGCCATACCACGTTGAAAATACCGGTTCTCGTCCGATCACCGAAGTCAAGCAACGTCGGGCGTGGTTAGTACTTAGATGGGTGACCGCTTGGGAACACCACGTGTTGTAGACATTTCTTTCTTTTTTGTTGGTTTTAAAATGATTGGGTTTTTTTTTTTTTTTATAAGTCTCATTTTTTCCGCGTTATGTTTCATTTTTGGGAGGGGGCGGAGTTGTACATAATGTACATCTGTTTCTTCTTCTTTGTCGTATATTTCTAAACAAAGATTTTGATTTGATTTGATTTACATAACTCAGGTGATCTCAGTTAGGTTTTTTTAAATTTTGCCCGGACTGCTATGTAAACAACAGCCATGGGATCTTCGACGTGCACAGATCGTTTTGATCTGCACACGGGACCTCCTTTTTATCGTACGTCCCCTATATAAGAAAAGAACAGATCTAATTTATTGTAAGATTTAGATCTAGTATTGATTTTGTTCTCTGTCCGAAGTCTTCATCTTCTTGTCTTGTATCGTTGTTTGCCGTCGTCGCCTCTTTTTTAGATTTAGTTCCTTATATCTGTATGTAATTGGAATGTTCATCTCTTGTCTTTTTCTTCGTTGTGTGCTTTCAATATCATATTGCATTATAAATCATCATCATAGTTGTTCAATCTAGATGTAGGTATCTAGATCCAGCAGACAATCTAGTATTAGTAGTATCTAAGTTGTTGTCAGTCCAAAGTCTTTATGAATTCATGTCCTTTAAAGCTGGTCACTCAGCTGGCTAAGCTAGCGCCTGTCGTCGGGAGCTCTCTCGGACGTCCGCTCTAGGCCTATATCCACGCAGGGAAACCGTGGAGAGCCGCTAGAGGAGAGGAGGGGACCAGACTAGATTGGCCGATCGCAACAAGACCAGAACGTACGGAAAGAAATCGCGAGTGATTAGGCTAGCTTTAGCACATGTTAGTGTTAGAAATAGAATTCAAGGCTAGATCTAGTAAGCATTAGCAACGGGCCGTGGCCGTGGTGAATCTATAGAGCCTATGCGACGCTTTTCAGTCTGATTCACACATAATGGATTGCACTGGATAGTCGCCTTAAGACATTTGAGAGAAAATAAGACGGCGACGATGGGTGAGCACAAAAACTATACGGTAGCAGTAGTACTAATAATACGGTACTTTAGTAGCTCATCGGAGAAAGTAAGATAATAATAATAATAATATAAAAAAGTGCATAATGAAGCACAAGTGACGTAGAAGGCATAAGAAGAAGGGTAAGGAGAAAAAGAAGAGTACGAGTCGAAGTTGAAAAATGAAAGAGAGGGCCGACGAACGGGCCACAGCAATTTTAATTAGCATTACTAATGAAATACAGTAATACCACTAATACATGCAGTATGCAGTAAAATACTAATGACAATGAAAAAGAGAATAGTAATACGCGTCCGTGCGAAACGAGTAGTGACGACGACAGAATGCACACCGCCGTGAGGTGGGGACAAGAAGAAAAGAACAAACAAATGAAAAATAAAAGAAGGGGGTGGGGAGCGAATGGAGAGGCTTGACAAAGCCGCACCAACAAGTGTCAATCAAAAAGTGATAGGGGTTGTCCTGAAAAGGACAGTGGTAATGGACCAGTCAAGGCCCGGGTCGATAGTGGACAGGAACTGTTTAGTTCTTGCCAGCTGGCTTTTGGGTCTTCTTGGGCAAGAGAACGGCCTGGATGTTAGGCAGGACACCGCCTTGAGCGATGGTGACACCCGACAGCAGTTTGTTCAATTCCTCGTCGTTACGGATGGCCAGCTGCAAGTGACGTGGGATAATTCTGGTTTTCTTATTGTCACGGGCAGCGTTGCCAGCCAACTCGAGGACCTCAGCAGCCAAGTATTCGAGAACTGCTGCCAAGTAAACGGGGGCACCGGCACCTACACGCTCGGCATAGTTGCCTTTCCTCAAGAGACGATGAATACGTCCTACTGGGAATTGCAAGCCGGCGCGAGATGAACGGGACTTGGACTTGCCCTTGACTTTACCTCCTTTGCCACGGCCAGACATGATGAATAAGGTTTGGTAAGTTGTGTAGTCGTACAAGACGAATAACGGTGGCGACGGCGCGTTGTAGCTTTTTATACCCAGGCGAGGCAAGTCGCGGCGTAGCGGAGGCGACCAATGGCTGGCGAACATCCTTTTGGTTGGCTGATGGGGCCTGGGCGTGACTTGCGCTGCCGGCCCATAAATAAGCGCTGCGCGCTGCGCCCGTTATTCAGTTCACGTCTGTCCGCATACTTGAACCATGGCCCCCAAATTATCCTCTAAAGGCGCCAAGAAGGCCGGCAAGGCTAAGGCCGTGCGCACTGGCGACAAGAAGAAGAGGCGCAGGAGAAAGGAAAGCTACAGCATCTACATCTACAAGGTGTTGAAGCAGGTGCACCCTGACACTGGAATCTCTTCCAAAGCCATGTCCATCATGAACTCTTTCGTGAACGACATCTTTGAGCGCATTTCAGCCGAAGCTAGCCGTCTGGCCCATTACAACAAGAGGAGCACCATCACCTCCCGCGAGATTCAAACCGCAGTGCGTCTCCTCTTGCCCGGTGAGCTGGCCAAGCACGCCGTCAGTGAAGGCACCAAAGCCGTCACCAAGTACACCACCAGCAAATAAGCGCTTAGTAGCACTCAACCGCTACCGCTTGCTCACCCACGGCCCTTTTCAGGGCCTCCCCATCTCTTTACGATTGACGTTTTGTACGGCTGCCGTCCTGTGTTGCGTATTATGATTACTATTATATTCTTGATAATGATGATATCATCAGCATTGCTGGTGCTACTAACTACTACTAGTGGTATTTCGAGTTGTTAGCCTTTTTCATGCTGCTGTATAATATAATAATTTTACTATATTGCCTTATCTTCTATTACGATTATATATTTTTCTTATTCTTATATTCTCATGGTCAAATATCAGTGGTATCAGTAGGCCTGTTTTCATACTTTTATTTGTTTTATTATGTGTAATGTTTGTTACATGTGTCGAGTGATTCTAAGTAGTACTAAACATGTACATGTATGTATATATATATATATATATAATAAGTATTGATGTAACCGTACTGATGCACTGTTGTTAATAATATAATGCAGAAATAACTTGAGACTTGGATGGCATCAGCTAGTCCTAACTGGCATTTTTTGAAATTTCATCAAATACGTTGTTTTTAGTCTCTTCCCTTTTCGCATCGATAAATTTGTAATTTATGTCCCTGCCTTTTTTCTTTCTTTTTCTCTCATTTTCACCTATTTTTATTTCATTCTAGATCTGAACCTTCCACTCTCGCTCATTCTTCACACCCCCTCCCTCTGCTACGTTTCTTATCATCGCTGTCTTTTTCTTTCTCCTTTATGTTTTTTTTCTTCTGACATCACATTGTGTGATGCCGGAGGTATTGCTTAGATCTAGATGTTGTCTAACGTCACGTGTTTGTTTTGTCTTCATTAGTGGAGTTGTCACCTATTGTCATATTTCGCCTAATAATACAGACTAGATGCAAGCTCATGAGTCATAGTCAGTAGCTTTGGTCATTGCGCACGCTGCTAGTGTACCGTCCAGTAGCACTAGCAGTAACCAAACGTTTTAAATTTAGCATTACCATTCACATGACTTTTTATCCCAAAGATTATGTAAAACGCGTACAGCCAGCAATCACATTACATAACAATCGACATAAAGAGCAAACAAAGAGAACTATCAGTTAAAAATTACAACGATACGGTGGAACGGAAGCAACCCGCTAAAGTTCAATGCTAGTGCTGCTAGCCAGGGGCAACGGCATGCGTGTGACAATCGTCATTAAGTGTTGGCCCTGAAAAAGGGCCGTCGTGAGGGTGATGCTAAAGCGAAAGCTCCAGCGGACGATTTAACCGCCGAATCCGATAACTTGAGACTTGGATGGCATCAGCTAGTCCTAACTGGCATTTTTTGAAATTTCATCAAATACGTTGTTTTTAGTCTCTTCCCTTTTCGCATCGATAAATTTGTAATTTATGTCCCTGCCTTTTTTTTTCTTTTCTCTCTCATTTTCACCTATTTTTATTTCATTCTAGATCTGAACCTTCCACTCTCGCTCATTCTTCACACCCCCCTCTGCTACGTTTCTTATCATCGCTGTCTTTTTCTTTCTCCTTTATGTTTTTTCTTCTGACATCACATTGTGTGATGCCGGAGGTATTGCTTAGATCTAGATGTTGTCTAACGTCACGTGTTTGTTTTGTCTTCATTAGTGGAGTTACAATCGACATAAAGAGCAAACAAAGAGAACTATCAGTTAAAAATTACAACGATACGGTGGAACGGAAGCAACCCGCTAAAGTTCAATGCTAGTGCTGCTAGCCAGGGGCAACGGCATGCGTGTGACAATCGTCAATCGTGATTAAGTGTTGGCCCTGAAAAGGGCCGTCGTGAGGGTGATGCTAAAGCGAAAGCTCCAGCGGACGATTTAACCGCCGAATCCGTACAGAGTGCGGCCCTGGCGTTTAAGGGCGTAGACCACATCCATAGCAGTGACAGTCTTCCTCTTGGCATGCTCAGTGTAAGTGACGGCATCCCTGATAACGTTCTCAAGGAAGACTTTGAGCACACCACGGGTCTCTTCGTAGATGAGACCAGAGATACGCTTCACACCACCACGGCGAGCGAGACGGCGGATGGCAGGCTTGGTGATACCCTGGATGTTATCACGCAAGACCTTTCGGTGACGCTTGGCGCCCCCTTTGCCCAGACCTTTTCCTCCCTTTCCTCTTCCAGACATGTTTGACAGTGTTCAGTTACAGAAGTGACCGAAGTACTGCTGGCGCCGGGCGTGCGCTGCTTATATAGCATCAAGCATCAAACATGGTGGCAGCTATCTCATTGGTCGGTGGCTTTCGTGTCTTTGCTGCGTGTTGATTGGTTCATTTCGTCAATTCGTGGTAACCGTCACTGCTGCTACTATTACTATTGCTATTTTTTTAAAATATATATCAGTATCAGTATCACTGTCATTGTGTCAATGTCAATCATATTCCACAGTACCACAAGAACAATATTATTATATTGATGATTATATAGACGTCTCTTACGCCCCTCTCTACTTCTACTTCTCACCCACTTGGCTTTATCATTCGAACTATGAAACGAATGGAAATAGAAAAAAAAATTCTTTAAAAATTTTTTTTTAAATTTTATATTCTATTCCCCTCACCCCTCCCATTATACTGTGCCCTTGTTCAGGTGTAGTTTTACATAACATAGCCTACGCTCACGTGAGAATGAGTTGTCGGGTCGATTATGCTACAACTACATTTCTATCATCACTAATACTAATACTAGTATCACTGTCATTGTGTCAATGTCAATCATATTCCACAATACCATGTACAATAAGAACAATATTATTATATTGATTATTATATAGACGTTTCTTACGCCCCTCTCTATCTCTACTTCTACTTCTCCCCCACTTGGCTTTATCATTCGAACTATGAAACGAATGGAAATAGAAAGAAAAAAAAAAATCTTTAAAAAAATTTATTTTTATTTTATATTCTATTCCCCTCACCCCTCCCATTATACTGTGCCCTTGTTCAGGTGTAGTTTTACATAACATAGCCTACGCTCACGTGAGAATGAGTTGTCAGGTCGATTATGCTACAACTACATTTCTATCATCACTAATACTAATACTAGTATCACTGTCATTGTGTCAACGTCAATCATATTCACAATACCATGTACAATAAGAACAATATTATTATATTGATTATTATATAGACGTTTCTTACGCCCCTCTCTACGTCTACTTCTCCCCCACTTGGCTTTATCATTCGAACTATGAAACGAATGGAAATAGAAAGAAAAAAAAATTCTTTAAAAAAAATTATTTTTATTTTATATTCTATTCCCCTCACCCCTCCCATTATACTGTGCCCTTGTTCAGGTGTAGTTTTACATAACATAGCCTACGCTCACGTGAGAATGAGTTGTCGGGTCGATTATGCTACAACTACATTTCTATCATCACTAATACTAATACTAGTATCACTGTCATTGTGTCAATGTCAATCATATTCCACAATACCATGTACAATAAGAACAATATTATTATATTGATTATTATATAGACGTTTCTTACGCCCCTCTCTATCTCTACTTCTACTTCTCCCCCACTTGGCTTTATCATTCGAACTATGAAACGAATGGAAATAGAAAGAAAAAAAAAAAATTCTTTAAAAAAAATATTTTTATTTTATATTCTATTCCCCTCACCCCTCCCATTATACTGTGCCCTTGTTCAGGTGTAGTTTTACATAACATAGCCTACGCTCACGTGAGAATGAGTTGTCGGGTCGATTATGCTACAACTACATTTCTATCATCACCGATACTAATACTAGTAATAGTATTTAGTAATAATAGTAATCTTAATATCAAATATCAATACCCTGTCAACTCTTATTTGTTTTTCTGTACAAAGTGTCAAACAACAGTAACTAACAGCACTTTGTAAGCAAGAGTTGTCAATCGCGTAACAGTAATACTTATTACTAATACCAATAAATAGTACACAGCACGCCGTATGAAATAAGACCATACGTGAATTACAACACGCACTAGAAAGTAACAGTGACAGTACTCAATAGCTAACAATGGCATTCATTTAATTTGACAACTTACAAGGGATGTATGTGTGGGAGTGAGAAATTGTGAAACAACATGTAGCACTTCGTAATAAGAATTGTCGTAGCGTGTGGCAAGAGTCAATCGGGAAAACATTGGGTTGGTCCTGAAAAGGACCGTGAAAGGGGAGGTACCGAGCGTTGGAGCAAGCAAAGGGCTCACATCTTAAGCACGCTCACCACGGATACGCCTGGCCAACTGGATGTCCTTGGGCATAATGGTGACACGCTTGGCATGGATGGCGCACAAGTTGGTGTCTTCGAACAGACCGACCAGGTAAGCTTCGCTGGCCTCCTGCAGAGCCATGACAGCAGAGCTCTGGAATCGGAGGTCGGTTTTAAAGTCTTGAGCGATTTCTCTCACCAAACGCTGGAATGGCAGTTTGCGGATGAGAAGCTCGGTGCTCTTCTGGTAACGACGAATCTCACGAAGGGCGACTGTGCCGGGCCTGTATCGGTGAGGTTTCTTCACACCTCCAGTAGCAGGTGCTGATTTCCTGGCAGCCTTGGTGGCCAGTTGCTTGCGAGGAGCTTTGCCTCCGGTAGATTTACGGGCGGTTTGCTTTGTTCTTGCCATCGTGAACGAAGAGAATGACGGTTGCGCGGGAACCGACAATTATATAGCCTAGCAGCTGCTTGCCGATTGGTCAACTCACGCTCTGCTTCTCTGTCATTGGTGCAGTTCCGAATCTTTTTAGTCTTCACATTTTATAGACCGTTTTCTTACTTCATTGGCTTTTGTCTTGTAGTTTTGAAGATCGAAACTGAGGGTTTTGACTTGAGCTCACTGTTCATTTTCAAACAATATTGATCAGTAATTATTGATCACAATAATCTGGAACAATACTCAAATCCGTAATGTACATTTGTTTCTTCTTCTTCGTCTTCCCTTCCGTGTTGCTTGCAGAATTTATTTCTTTAAGAGTAGCCGATTTTCATCTCTTTCATTTTCACTGTCGCTTGTTATATTTAATTCAGTTGTTAGATCTAGGTGCAGTATCAGTTTTGTTCTCTGTCCAAAGTCTTTGTCTTCTGTCGTACTTCTACATGTATTGTCAAGCAACGTCGGGTGCGGTTAGTACTTACTTAGATGGGTGACCGCCTGGGAACACCGCAAGTTTTTTTTTTTAAGGTTAAAGATCTTTTTCTTCTCGTTCTTGTGTT
This sequence comes from Doris montereyensis, assembly GCA_037039925.1. NCBI lineage: Eukaryota > Metazoa > Mollusca > Gastropoda > Nudibranchia > Dorididae > Doris > Doris montereyensis. Next base: position 17,408 of record JAXRKP010001108.1, on the reverse strand, counting down.
TGTATTTTTCATACTACTTTTTGTCCCCATTTTGTTTCTTTATTTTGGAGGTTGTTTGTTTGTGTGGCTATGTCTATTTTTTGTCTTTTTCTCTCCTCTAAGTTATTTGACTTGAAAGAGTATAATTTTATGCTCTGTCCAAAGTCTTCGCCTTCTTCCTCTTTGTCGTCTCCTGTGTCTGTCTATTTACTCATTCGTTTCTCTTCTCTTCTTCACATGTAGATCGAAGATGGTCGTTTGAGTTTGAATTTGACTTGAGCTGACTGATTTTTAAATATCTCTAGTCTCTCTACATAATATTAATAATATTATTATTATGTACGTTTGAACTGCTCTCTCAGTGTCTACGTTGAAGAAAGTCAAGCAACGCCGGGCTCGTTCAGTACTTAGATGAGTGACCGACCGCTTGGGAACACCGCGTGTTGTAGACGGGTTTCTTTCTTTTTTTAAGGTTAAAGATCTTTTTCTTCTCGTTCTTGTGTTTGTATTTTTCATACTACTTTTTGTCCCCATTTTGTTTCTTTATTTTGGAGGTTGTTTGTTTGTGTGGCTATGTCTATTTTTTGTCTTTTTCTCTCCTCTAAGTTATTTGACTTGAAAGAGTATAATTTTATGCTCTGTCCAAAGTCTTCGCCTTCTTCCTCTTTGTCGTCTCCTGTGTCTGTCTATTTACTCATTCGTTTCTCTTCTCTTCTTCACATGTAGATCGAAGATGGTCGTTTGAGTTTGAATTTGACTTGAGCTGACTGATTTTTAAATATCTCTAGTCTCTCTACATAATATTAATAATATTATTATTATGTACGTTTGAACTGCTCTCTCAGTGTCTACGTTGAAGAAAGTCAAGCAACGCCGGGCTCGTTCAGTACTTAGATGAGTGACCGACCGCTTGGGAACACCGCGTGTTGTAGACGGGTTTCTTTCTTTTTGAATGTTAAAGATCTTTTTCTTCTCGTTCTTGTGTTTGTATTTTTCATACTTCTTTTTGTCCCCATTTTGTTTCTTTATTTTGGAGGTTGTTTGTCTGTGTGGCTATATGTATTTTTTGTCTTTTTCTCTCATCTAAGTCATTTGACTTTAAAGAGTATAATTTTATGCTCTGTCCAAAGTCTTCGCCTTCTTCCTCTTTGTCGTCTCCTGTGTCTGTCTATTTACTCGTTCGTTTTTCTTCTCTTCTTCGCATGTAGATCGAAGATGGTCGTTTGAGTTTGAGTTTGACTTGAGCTGACTGATTTATTAATAATATTATGTACGTTTGAACTGCTCGCTCAGTGTCTACGGCCATACCACGTTGAAAATACCGGTTCTCGTCCGATCACCGAAGTCAAGCAACGTAGGGCGTGGTTAGTACTTAGATGGGTGACCGCTTGGGAACACCACGTGTTGTAGACGTTTCTTTTTTGTTAGTTTTTGTCCTGTTCTTGCCTGTGTTTTTTTTTTTTTTTTGTAAGTCTCATTTTTTCCACATTATGTTTCATTTTGTGTTTTTTTAGGGAGGGGGCGGAGTTGTACATAATGTACATCTGTTTCTTCTTCTTCTTTGTTATATATTTCTAAAACAGATTTTGATTTGATTTACTCACATTCACAACTAAGGTGGTCTCAGGTAGGTTTTTTTATTTTGCCCGGACTGCCGTGTAAACAGCCAAGGGATCTTCGACGTGCACAGAGCATTGTGATCTGCACACGGGACCTCCTTTTTATCGTCCGTCCCCTATAAAAAAAGAACAGATCAAATTTGTTGTTAGATCTAGTATTGTCCCGAAGTCTTCATCTTCTTGTATCGTGGCGTTTTCGCCAGCGCCTTGTTTGCCGTTGTGTTTGTCGCCTTCGTCTCTTTTTTTAGATTTAGTTCCTTAAATCTGTAATGTTCATCTCTTGTCTTTTTCTTCGTTGCGTGCTATCAATATCACATTGCGTTATTTATCATCATCACAGTTGTTCAATCTAGATGTAGATACCTAGATCCAGTAGACAATCTAGTATTAGTAGTATTTAAGTTGTTGTCAGTCCAAAATCTTTATGAATTCATGTCCTTTAAATATATAGAGTCTAGCATTATCTAGATCTAGATCTAGATCTCTATTATAGATTCTCTGCCTCGTCTTTGACTTTTTTCCTTCGTTGTGGAGCTAGATTCTAGATCTAGTTGTATATTACGCCAGACCTAAATCTATTTTCTTCTCCCTCCTCCTCTTTCGTTGTTTTTTTTTCCCCTTTCTATCTAGATCTAGCTTATCATTATATTATTATGTCTCTCTTATCTCTCTCTCTCTCTCTCTCTCTCTCTCTTTCTCTCTCTCTCTCTCTCTCTCTCTCTCTCTCTCTTTTTCTCTCTCTCTTTTTTTATTTATGAGATCTACGCTCACGTTGCACGTTAGTCTTCTCAGTCTAGATCGAAGCTGAACGATTGTTGAATTGCAACTGACTGATCACCGGTACTGATATAATAATGATTGACACAGATCTACATGTTTATATAGGTTTGTAATGCTCTGTCTTTGTCTACGGCCATACCACGTTGAAAATACCGGTTCTCGTCCGATCACCGAAGTCAAGCAACGTCGGGCGTGGTTAGTACTTAGATGGGTGACCGCTTGGGAACACCACGTGTTGTAGACATTTCTTTCTTTTTTGTTGGTTTTAAAATGATTGGGTTTTTTTTTTTTTTTTATAAGTCTCATTTTTTCCGCGTTATGTTTCATTTTTGGGAGGGGGCGGAGTTGTACATAATGTACATCTGTTTCTTCTTCTTTGTCGTATATTTCTAAACAAAGATTTTGATTTGATTTGATTTACATAACTCAGGTGATCTCAGTTAGGTTTTTTTAAATTTTGCCCGGACTGCTATGTAAACAACAGCCATGGGATCTTCGACGTGCACAGATCGTTTTGATCTGCACACGGGACCTCCTTTTTATCGTACGTCCCCTATATAAGAAAAGAACAGATCTAATTTATTGTAAGATTTAGATCTAGTATTGATTTTGTTCTCTGTCCGAAGTCTTCATCTTCTTGTCTTGTATCGTTGTTTGCCGTCGTCGCCTCTTTTTTAGATTTAGTTCCTTATATCTGTATGTAATTGGAATGTTCATCTCTTGTCTTTTTCTTCGTTGTGTGCTTTCAATATCATATTGCATTATAAATCATCATCATAGTTGTTCAATCTAGATGTAGGTATCTAGATCCAGCAGACAATCTAGTATTAGTAGTATCTAAGTTGTTGTCAGTCCAAAGTCTTTATGAATTCATGTCCTTTAAAGCTGGTCACTCAGCTGGCTAAGCTAGCGCCTGTCGTCGGGAGCTCTCTCGGACGTCCGCTCTAGGCCTATATCCACGCAGGGAAACCGTGGAGAGCCGCTAGAGGAGAGGAGGGGACCAGACTAGATTGGCCGATCGCAACAAGACCAGAACGTACGGAAAGAAATCGCGAGTGATTAGGCTAGCTTTAGCACATGTTAGTGTTAGAAATAGAATTCAAGGCTAGATCTAGTAAGCATTAGCAACGGGCCGTGGCCGTGGTGAATCTATAGAGCCTATGCGACGCTTTTCAGTCTGATTCACACATAATGGATTGCACTGGATAGTCGCCTTAAGACATTTGAGAGAAAATAAGACGGCGACGATGGGTGAGCACAAAAACTATACGGTAGCAGTAGTACTAATAATACGGTACTTTAGTAGCTCATCGGAGAAAGTAAGATAATAATAATAATAATATAAAAGTGCATAATGAAGCACAAGTGACGTAGAAGGCATAAGAAGAAGGGTAAGGAGAAAAAGAAGAGTACACGAGTCGAAGTTGAAAAATGAAAGAGAGGGCCGACGAACGGGCCACAGCAATTTTAATTAGCATTACTAATGAAATACAGTAATACCACTAATACATGCAGTATGCAGTAAAATACTAATGACAATGAAAAAGAGAATAGTAATACGCGTCCGTGCGAAACGAGTAGTGACGACGACAGAATGCACACCGCCGTGAGGTGGGGACAAGAAGAAAAGAACAAACAAATGAAAAATAAAAGAAGGGGGTGGGGAGCGAATGGAGAGGCTTGACAAAGCCGCACCAACAAGTGTCAATCAAAAAGTGATAGGGGTTGTCCTGAAAAGGACAGTGGTAATGGACCAGTCAAGGCCCGGGTCGATAGTGGACAGGAACTGTTTAGTTCTTGCCAGCTGGCTTTTGGGTCTTCTTGGGCAAGAGAACGGCCTGGATGTTAGGCAGGACACCGCCTTGAGCGATGGTGACACCCGACAGCAGTTTGTTCAATTCCTCGTCGTTACGGATGGCCAGCTGCAAGTGACGTGGGATAATTCTGGTTTTCTTATTGTCACGGGCAGCGTTGCCAGCCAACTCGAGGACCTCAGCAGCCAAGTATTCGAGAACTGCTGCCAAGTAAACGGGGGCACCGGCACCTACACGCTCGGCATAGTTGCCTTTCCTCAAGAGACGATGAATACGTCCTACTGGGAATTGCAAGCCGGCGCGAGATGAACGGGACTTGGACTTGCCCTTGACTTTACCTCCTTTGCCACGGCCAGACATGATGAATAAGGTTTGGTAAGTTGTGTAGTCGTACAAGACGAATAACGGTGGCGACGGCGCGTTGTAGCTTTTTATACCCAGGCGAGGCAAGTCGCGGCGTAGCGGAGGCGACCAATGGCTGGCGAACATCCTTTTGGTTGGCTGATGGGGCCTGGGCGTGACTTGCGCTGCCGGCCCATAAATAAGCGCTGCGCGCTGCGCCCGTTATTCAGTTCACGTCTGTCCGCATACTTGAACCATGGCCCCCAAATTATCCTCTAAAGGCGCCAAGAAGGCCGGCAAGGCTAAGGCCGTGCGCACTGGCGACAAGAAGAAGAGGCGCAGGAGAAAGGAAAGCTACAGCATCTACATCTACAAGGTGTTGAAGCAGGTGCACCCTGACACTGGAATCTCTTCCAAAGCCATGTCCATCATGAACTCTTTCGTGAACGACATCTTTGAGCGCATTTCAGCCGAAGCTAGCCGTCTGGCCCATTACAACAAGAGGAGCACCATCACCTCCCGCGAGATTCAAACCGCAGTGCGTCTCCTCTTGCCCGGTGAGCTGGCCAAGCACGCCGTCAGTGAAGGCACCAAAGCCGTCACCAAGTACACCACCAGCAAATAAGCGCTTAGTAGCACTCAACCGCTACCGCTTGCTCACCCACGGCCCTTTTCAGGGCCTCCCCATCTCTTTACGATTGACGTTTTGTACGGCTGCCGTCCTGTGTTGCGTATTATGATTACTATTATATTCTTGATAATGATGATATCATCAGCATTGCTGGTGCTACTAACTACTACTAGTGGTATTTCGAGTTGTTAGCCTTTTTCATGCTGCTGTATAATATAATAATTTTACTATATTGCCTTATCTTCTATTACGATTATATATTTTCTTATTCTTATATTCTCATGGTCAAATATCAGTGGTATCAGTAGGCCTGTTTTCATACTTTTATTTGTTTTATTATGTGTAATGTTTGTTACATGTGTCGAGTGATTCTAAGTAGTACTAAACATGTACATGTATGTATATATATATATATATATATAAGTATTGATGTAACCGTACTGATGCACTGTTGTTAATAATATAATGCAGAAATAACTTGAGACTTGGATGGCATCAGCTAGTCCTAACTGGCATTTTTTGAAATTTCATCAAATACGTTGTTTTTAGTCTCTTCCCTTTTCGCATCGATAAATTTGTAATTTATGTCCCTGCCTTTTTTTTTTCTTTTTCTCTCATTTTCACCTATTTTTATTTCATTCTAGATCTGAACCTTCCACTCTCGCTCATTCTTCACACCCCCTCCCTCTGCTACGTTTCTTATCATCGCTGTCTTTTTCTTTCTCCTTTATGTTTTTTCTTCTGACATCACATTGTGTGATGCCGGAGGTATTGCTTAGATCTAGATGTTGTCTAACGTCACGTGTTTGTTTTGTCTTCATTAGTGGAGTTGTCACCTATTGTCATATTTCGCCTAATAATACAGACTAGATGCAAGCTCATGAGTCATAGTCAGTAGCTTTGGTCATTGCGCACGCTGCTAGTGTACCGTCCAGTAGCACTAGCAGTAACCAAACGTTTTAAATTTAGCATTACCATTCACATGACTTTTTATCCCAAAGATTATGTAAAACGCGTACAGCCAGCAATCACATTACATAACAATCGACATAAAGAGCAAACAAAGAGAACTATCAGTTAAAAATTACAACGATACGGTGGAACGGAAGCAACCCGCTAAAGTTCAATGCTAGTGCTGCTAGCCAGGGGCAACGGCATGCGTGTGACAATCGTCATTAAGTGTTGGCCCTGAAAAGGGCCGTCGTGAGGGTGATGCTAAAGCGAAAGCTCCAGCGGACGATTTAACCGCCGAATCCGATAACTTGAGACTTGGATGGCATCAGCTAGTCCTAACTGGCATTTTTTGAAATTTCATCAAATACGTTGTTTTTAGTCTCTTCCCTTTTCGCATCGATAAATTTGTAATTTATGTCCCTGCCTTTTTTCTTTCTTTTTCTCTCATTTTCACCTATTTTTATTTCATTCTAGATCTGAACCTTCCACTCTCGCTCATTCTTCACACCCCCCTCTGCTACGTTTCTTATCATCGCTGTCTTTTTCTTTCTCCTTTATGTTTTTTCTTCTGACATCACATTGTGTGATGCCGGAGGTATTGCTTAGATCTAGATGTTGTCTAACGTCACGTGTTTGTTTTGTCTTCATTAGTGGAGTTACAATCGACATAAAGAGCAAACAAAGAGAACTATCAGTTAAAAATTACAACGATACGGTGGAACGGAAGCAACCCGCTAAAGTTCAATGCTAGTGCTGCTAGCCAGGGGCAACGGCATGCGTGTGACAATCGTCAATCGTGATTAAGTGTTGGCCCTGAAAAGGGCCGTCGTGAGGGTGATGCTAAAGCGAAAGCTCCAGCGGACGATTTAACCGCCGAATCCGTACAGAGTGCGGCCCTGGCGTTTAAGGGCGTAGACCACATCCATAGCAGTGACAGTCTTCCTCTTGGCATGCTCAGTGTAAGTGACGGCATCCCTGATAACGTTCTCAAGGAAGACTTTGAGCACACCACGGGTCTCTTCGTAGATGAGACCAGAGATACGCTTCACACCACCACGGCGAGCGAGACGGCGGATGGCAGGCTTGGTGATACCCTGGATGTTATCACGCAAGACCTTTCGGTGACGCTTGGCGCCCCCTTTGCCCAGACCTTTTCCTCCCTTTCCTCTTCCAGACATGTTTGACAGTGTTCAGTTACAGAAGTGACCGAAGTACTGCTGGCGCCGGGCGTGCGCTGCTTATATAGCATCAAGCATCAAACATGGTGGCAGCTATCTCATTGGTCGGTGGCTTTCGTGTCTTTGCTGCGTGTTGATTGGTTCATTTCGTCAATTCGTGGTAACCGTCACTGCTGCTACTATTACTATTGCTATTTTTTTAAAATATATATCAGTATCAGTATCACTGTCATTGTGTCAATGTCAATCATATTCCACAGTACCACAAGAACAATATTATTATATTGATGATTATATAGACGTCTCTTACGCCCCTCTCTACTTCTACTTCTCACCCACTTGGCTTTATCATTCGAACTATGAAACGAATGGAAATAGAAAAAAAAATTCTTTAAAAATTTTTTTTTAAATTTTATATTCTATTCCCCTCACCCCTCCCATTATACTGTGCCCTTGTTCAGGTGTAGTTTTACATAACATAGCCTACGCTCACGTGAGAATGAGTTGTCGGGTCGATTATGCTACAACTACATTTCTATCATCACTAATACTAATACTAGTATCACTGTCATTGTGTCAATGTCAATCATATTCCACAATACCATGTACAATAAGAACAATATTATTATATTGATTATTATATAGACGTTTCTTACGCCCCTCTCTATCTCTACTTCTACTTCTCCCCCACTTGGCTTTATCATTCGAACTATGAAACGAATGGAAATAGAAAGAAAAAAAAATTCTTTAAAAAAATTTATTTTTATTTTATATTCTATTCCCCTCACCCCTCCCATTATACTGTGCCCTTGTTCAGGTGTAGTTTTACATAACATAGCCTACGCTCACGTGAGAATGAGTTGTCAGGTCGATTATGCTACAACTACATTTCTATCATCACTAATACTAATACTAGTATCACTGTCATTGTGTCAACGTCAATCATATTCCACAATACCATGTACAATAAGAACAATATTATTATATTGATTATTATATAGACGTTTCTTACGCCCCTCTCTACGTCTACTTCTCCCCCACTTGGCTTTATCATTCGAACTATGAAACGAATGGAAATAGAAAGAAAAAAAAATTCTTTAAAAAAAAATATTTTTATTTTATATTCTATTCCCCTCACCCCTCCCATTATACTGTGCCCTTGTTCAGGTGTAGTTTTACATAACATAGCCTACGCTCACGTGAGAATGAGTTGTCGGGTCGATTATGCTACAACTACATTTCTATCATCACTAATACTAATACTAGTATCACTGTCATTGTGTCAATGTCAATCATATTCCACAATACCATGTACAATAAGAACAATATTATTATATTGATTATTATATAGACGTTTCTTACGCCCCTCTCTATCTCTACTTCTACTTCTCCCCCACTTGGCTTTATCATTCGAACTATGAAACGAATGGAAATAGAAAGAAAAAAAAAATTCTTTAAAAAAAATATTTTTATTTTATATTCTATTCCCCTCACCCCTCCCATTATACTGTGCCCTTGTTCAGGTGTAGTTTTACATAACATAGCCTACGCTCACGTGAGAATGAGTTGTCGGGTCGATTATGCTACAACTACATTTCTATCATCACCGATACTAATACTAGTAATAGTATTTAGTAATAATAGTAATCTTAATATCAAATATCAATACCCTGTCAACTCTTATTTGTTTTTCTGTACAAAGTGTCAAACAACAGTAACTAACAGCACTTTGTAAGCAAGAGTTGTCAATCGCGTAACAGTAATACTTATTACTAATACCAATAAATAGTACACAGCACGCCGTATGAAATAAGACCATACGTGAATTACAACACGCACTAGAAAGTAACAGTGACAGTACTCAATAGCTAACAATGGCATTCATTTAATTTGACAACTTACAAGGGATGTATGTGTGGGAGTGAGAAATTGTGAAACAACATGTAGCACTTCGTAATAAGAATTGTCGTAGCGTGTGGCAAGAGTCAATCGGGAAAACATTGGGTTGGTCCTGAAAAGGACCGTGAAAGGGGAGGTACCGAGCGTTGGAGCAAGCAAAGGGCTCACATCTTAAGCACGCTCACCACGGATACGCCTGGCCAACTGGATGTCCTTGGGCATAATGGTGACACGCTTGGCATGGATGGCGCACAAGTTGGTGTCTTCGAACAGACCGACCAGGTAAGCTTCGCTGGCCTCCTGCAGAGCCATGACAGCAGAGCTCTGGAATCGGAGGTCGGTTTTAAAGTCTTGAGCGATTTCTCTCACCAAACGCTGGAATGGCAGTTTGCGGATGAGAAGCTCGGTGCTCTTCTGGTAACGACGAATCTCACGAAGGGCGACTGTGCCGGGCCTGTATCGGTGAGGTTTCTTCACACCTCCAGTAGCAGGTGCTGATTTCCTGGCAGCCTTGGTGGCCAGTTGCTTGCGAGGAGCTTTGCCTCCGGTAGATTTACGGGCGGTTTGCTTTGTTCTTGCCATCGTGAACGAAGAGAATGACGGTTGCGCGGGAACCGACAATTATATAGCCTAGCAGCTGCTTGCCGATTGGTCAACTCACGCTCTGCTTCTCTGTCATTGGTGCAGTTCCGAATCTTTTTAGTCTTCACATTTTATAGACCGTTTTCTTACTTCATTGGCTTTTGTCTTGTATTTTGAAGATCGAAACTGAGGGTTTTGACTTGAGCTCACTGTTCATTTTCAAACAATATTGATCAGTAATTATTGATCACAATAATCTGGAACAATACTCAAATCCGTAATGTACATTTGTTTCTTCTTCTTCGTCTTCCCTTCCGTGTTGCTTGCAGAATTTATTTCTTTAAGAGTAGCCGATTTTCATCTCTTTCATTTTCACTGTCGCTTGTTATATTTAATTCAGTTGTTAGATCTAGGTGCAGTATCAGTTTTGTTCTCTGTCCAAAGTCTTTGTCTTCTGTCGTACTTCTACATGTATTGTCAAGCAACGTCGGGTGCGGTTAGTACTTACTTAGATGGGTGACCGCCTGGGAACACCGCAAGTTTTTTTTTTTTTAAGGTTAAAGATCTTTTTCTTCTCGTTCTTGTGTTTGTATTTTTCATACTTCTTTTTGTCCCCATTTTGTTTCTTTATTTTGGAGGTTGTTTGTTTGTGTGGCTATGTCTATTTTTTGTCTTTTTCTCTCCTCTAAGTTATTTGACTTGAAAGAGTATAATTTTATGCTCTGTCCAAAGTCTTCGCCTTCTTCCTCTTTGTCGTCTCCTGTGTCTGTCTATTTACTCATTCGTTTCTCTTCTCTTCTTCACATGTAGATCGAAGATGGTCGTTTGAGTTTGAATTTGACTTGAGCTGACTGATTTTTAAATATCTCTAGTCTCTCTACATAATATTAATAATATTATTATTATGTACGTTTGAACTGCTCTCTCAGTGTCTACGTTGAAGAAAGTCAAGCAACGCCGGGCTCGTTCAGTACTTAGATGAGTGACCGACCGCTTGGGAACACCGCGTTTGTAGACGGGTTTCTTTCTTTTTTAAGGTTAAAGATCTTTTTCTTCTCGTTCTTGTGTTTGTATTTTTCATACTACTTTTTGTCCCCATTTTGTTTCTTTATTTTGGAGGTTGTTTGTTTGTGTGGCTATGTCTATTTTTTGTCTTTTTCTCTCCTCTAAGTTATTTGACTTGAAAGAGTATAATTTTATGCTCTGTCCAAAGTCTTCGCCTTCTTCCTCTTTGTCGTCTCCTGTGTCTGTCTATTTACTCATTCGTTTCTCTTCTCTTCTTCACATGTAGATCGAAGATGGTCGTTTGAGTTTGAATTTGACTTGAGCTGACTGATTTTTAAATATCTCTAGTCTCTCTACATAATATTAATAATATTATTATTATGTACGTTTGAACTGCTCTCTCAGTGTCTACGTTGAAGAAAGTCAAGCAACGCCGGGCTCGTTCAGTACTTAGATGAGTGACCGACCGCTTGGGAACACCGCGTGTTGTAGACGGGTTTCTTTCTTTTTGAATGTTAAAGATCTTTTTCTTCTCGTTCTTGTGTTTGTATTTTTCATACTTCTTTTTGTCCCCATTTTGTTTCTTTATTTTGGAGGTTGTTTGTCTGTGTGGCTATATGTATTTTTTGTCTTTTTCTCTCATCTAAGTCATTTGACTTTAAAGAGTATAATTTTATGCTCTGTCCAAAGTCTTCGCCTTCTTCCTCTTTGTCGTCTCCTGTGTCTGTCTATTTACTCGTTCGTTTTTCTTCTCTTCTTCGCATGTAGATCGAAGATGGTCGTTTGAGTTTGAGTTTGACTTGAGCTGACTGATTTATTAATAATATTATGTACGTTTGAACTGCTCGCTCAGTGTCTACGGCCATACCACGTTGAAAATACCGGTTCTCGTCCGATCACCGAAGTCAAGCAACGTAGGGCGTGGTTAGTACTTAGATGGGTGACCGCTTGGGAACACCACGTGTTGTAGACGTTTCTTTTTTGTTAGTTTTTGTCCTGTTCTTGCCTGTGTTTTTTTTTAAATTTTTGTAAGTCTCATTTTTTCCACATTATGTTTCATTTTGTGTTTTTTTAGGGAGGGGGCGGAGTTGTACATAATGTACATCTGTTTCTTCTTCTTCTTTGTTATATATTTCTAAAACAGATTTTGATTTGATTTACTCACATTCACAACTAAGGTGGTCTCAGGTAGGTTTTTTTATTTTGCCCGGACTGCCGTGTAAACAGCCAAGGGATCTTCGACGTGCACAGAGCATTGTGATCTGCACACGGGACCTCCTTTTTATCGTCCGTCCCCTATAAAAAAAGAACAGATCAAATTTGTTGTTAGATCTAGTATTGTCCGAAGTCTTCATCTTCTTGTATCGTGGCGTTTTCGCCAGCGCCTTGTTTGCCGTTGTGTTTGTCGCCTTCGTCTCTTTTTTTTTAGATTTAGTTCCTTAAATCTGTAATGTTCATCTCTTGTCTTTTTTCTTCGTTGCGTGCTATCAATATCACATTGCGTTATTTATCATCATCACAGTTGTTCAATCTAGATGTAGATACCTAGATCCAGTAGACAATCTAGTATTAGTAGTATTTAAGTTGTTGTCAGTCCAAAATCTTTATGAATTCATGTCCTTTAAATATATAGAGTCTAGCATTATCTAGATCTAGATCTAGATCTCTATTATAGATTCTCTGCCTCGTCTTTGACTTTTTTCCTTCGTTGTGGAGCTAGATTCTAGATCTAGTTGTATATTACGCCAGACCTAAATCTATTTTCTTCTCCCTCCTCCTCTTTCGTTGTTTTTTTTTCCCCTTTCTATCTAGATCTAGCTCTATCATTATCATTATATTATTATGTCTCTCTCTCTCTCTCTCTCTCTCTCTCTCTCCGTCTTTTTTCTCACTTTATTTATGAGATCTACGCTCACGTTGCACGTTAGTCTTCTCAGTCTAGATCGAAGCTGAACGATTGTTGAATTGCAACTGACTGATCACCGGTACTGATATAATAATGATTGACACAGATCTACATGTTTATATAGGTTTGTAATGCTCTGTCTTTGTCTACGGCCATACCACGTTGAAAATACCGGTTCTCGTCCGATCACCGAAGTCAAGCAACGTCGGGCGTGGTTAGTACTTAGATGGGTGACCGCTTGGGAACACCACGTGTTGTAGACATTTCTTTCTTTTTTTGTTGGTTTTAAAATGATTGGGTTTTTTTTTTTTTATAAGTCTCATTTTTTCCGCGTTATGTTTCATTTTTGGGAGGGGGCGGAGTTGTACATAATGTACATCTGTTTCTTCTTCTTTGTCGTATATTTCTAAACAAAGATTTTGATTTGATTTGATTTACATAACTCAGGTGATCTCAGTTAGGTTTTTTTTTAATTTTGCCCGGACTGCTATGTAAACAACAGCCATGGGATCTTCGACGTGCACAGATCGTTTTGATCTGCACACGGGACCTCCTTTTTATCGTACGTCCCCTATATAAGAAAAGAACAGATCTAATTTATTGTAAGATTTAGATCTAGTATTGATTTTGTTCTCTGTCCGAAGTCTTCATCTTCTTGTCTTGTATCGTTGTTTGCCGTCGTCGCCTCTTTTTTAGATTTAGTTCCTTATATCTGTATGTAATTGGAATGTTCATCTCTTGTCTTTTTCTTCGTTGTGTGCTTTCAATATCATATTGCATTATAAATCATCATCATAGTTGTTCAATCTAGATGTAGGTATCTAGATCCAGCAGACAATCTAGTATTAGTAGTATCTAAGTTGTTGTCAGTCCAAAGTCTTTATGAATTCATGTCCTTTAAAGCTGGTCACTCAGCTGGCTAAGCTAGCGCCTGTCGTCGGGAGCTCTCTCGGACGTCCGCTCTAGGCCTATATCCACGCAGGGAAACCGTGGAGAGCCGCTAGAGGAGAGGAGGGGACCAGACTAGATTGGCCGATCGCAACAAGACCAGAACGTACGGAAAGAAATCGCGAGTGATTAGGCTAGCTTTAGCACATGTTAGTGTTAGAAATAGAATTCAAGGCTAGATCTAGTAAGCATTAGCAACGGGCCGTGGCCGTGGTGAATCTATAGAGCCTATGCGACGCTTTTCAGTCTGATTCACACATAATGGATTGCACTGGATAGTCGCCTTAAGACATTTGAGAGAAAATAAGACGGCGACGATGGGTGAGCACAAAAACTATACGGTAGCAGTAGTACTAATAATACGGTACTTTAGTAGCTCATCGGAGAAAGTAAGATAATAATAATAATAATAATAAAAAGTGCATAATGAAGCACAAGTGACGTAGAAGGCATAAGAAGAAGGGTAAGGAGAAAAAGAAGAGTACGAGTCGAAGTTGAAAAATGAAAGAGAGGGCCGACGAACGGGCCACAGCAATTTTAATTAGCATTACTAATGAAATACAGTAATACCACTAATACATGCAGTATGCAGTAAAATACTAATGACAATGAAAAAGAGAATAGTAATACGCGTCCGTGCGAAACGAGTAGTGACGACGACAGAATGCACACCGCCGTGAGGTGGGGACAAGAAGAAAAGAACAAACAAATGAAAAATAAAAGAAGGGGGTGGGGAGCGAATGGAGAGGCTTGACAAAGCCGCACCAACAAGTGTCAATCAAAAAGTGATAGGGGTTGTCCTGAAAAGGACAGTGGTAATGGACCAGTCAAGGCCCGGGTCGATAGTGGACAGGAACTGTTTAGTTCTTGCCAGCTGGCTTTTGGGTCTTCTTGGGCAAGAGAACGGCCTGGATGTTAGGCAGGACACCGCCTTGAGCGATGGTGACACCCGACAGCAGTTTGTTCAATTCCTCGTCGTTACGGATGGCCAGCTGCAAGTGACGTGGGATAATTCTGGTTTTCTTATTGTCACGGGCAGCGTTGCCAGCCAACTCGAGGACCTCAGCAGCCAAGTATTCGAGAACTGCTGCCAAGTAAACGGGGGCACCGGCACCTACACGCTCGGCATAGTTGCCTTTCCTCAAGAGACGATGAATACGTCCTACTGGGAATTGCAAGCCGGCGCGAGATGAACGGGACTTGGACTTGCCCTTGACTTTACCTCCTTTGCCACGGCCAGACATGATGAATAAGGTTTGGTAAGTTGTGTAGTCGTACAAGACGAATAACGGTGGCGACGGCGCGTTGTAGCTTTTTATACCCAGGCGAGGCAAGTCGCGGCGTAGCGGAGGCGACCAATGGCTGGCGAACATCCTTTTGGTTGGCTGATGGGGCCTGGGCGTGACTTGCGCTGCCGGCCCATAAATAAGCGCTGCGCGCTGCGCCCGTTATTCAGTTCACGTCTGTCCGCATACTTGAACCATGGCCCCCAAATTATCCTCTAAAGGCGCCAAGAAGGCCGGCAAGGCTAAGGCCGTGCGCACTGGCGACAAGAAGAAGAGGCGCAGGAGAAAGGAAAGCTACAGCATCTACATCTACAAGGTGTTGAAGCAGGTGCACCCTGACACTGGAATCTCTTCCAAAGCCATGTCCATCATGAACTCTTTCGTGAACGACATCTTTGAGCGCATTTCAGCCGAAGCTAGCCGTCTGGCCCATTACAACAAGAGGAGCACCATCACCTCCCGCGAGATTCAAACCGCAGTGCGTCTCCTCTTGCCCGGTGAGCTGGCCAAGCACGCCGTCAGTGAAGGCACCAAAGCCGTCACCAAGTACACCACCAGCAAATAAGCGCTTAGTAGCACTCAACCGCTACCGCTTGCTCACCCACGGCCCTTTTCAGGGCCTCCCCATCTCTTTACGATTGACGTTTTGTACGGCTGCCGTCCTGTGTTGCGTATTATGATTACTATTATATTCTTGATAATGATGATATCATCAGCATTGCTGGTGCTACTAACTACTACTAGTGGTATTTCGAGTTGTTAGCCTTTTTCATGCTGCTGTATAATATAATAATTTTACTATATTGCCTTATCTTCTATTACGATTATATATTTTTCTTATTCTTATATTCTCATGGTCAAATATCAGTGGTATCAGTAGGCCTGTTTTCATACTTTTATTTGTTTTATTATGTGTAATGTTTGTTACATGTGTCGAGTGATTCTAAGTAGTACTAAACATGTACATGTATGTATATATATATATATATAAGTATTGATGTAACCGTACTGATGCACTGTTGTTAATAATATAATGCAGAAATAACTTGAGACTTGGATGGCATCAGCTAGTCCTAACTGGCATTTTTTGAAATTTCATCAAATACGTTGTTTTTAGTCTCTTCCCTTTTCGCATCGATAAATTTGTAATTTATGTCCCTGCCTTTTTTCTTTCTTTTTCTCTCATTTTCACCTATTTTTATTTCATTCTAGATCTGAACCTTCCACTCTCGCTCATTCTTCACACCCCCTCCCTCTGCTACGTTTCTTATCATCGCTGTCTTTTTCTTTCTCCTTTATGTTTTTTCTTCTGACATCACATTGTGTGATGCCGGAGGTATTGCTTAGATCTAGATGTTGTCTAACGTCACGTGTTTGTTTTGTCTTCATTAGTGGAGTTGTCACCTATTGTCATATTTCGCCTAATAATACAGACTAGATGCAAGCTCATGAGTCATAGTCAGTAGCTTTGGTCATTGCGCACGCTGCTAGTGTACCGTCCAGTAGCACTAGCAGTAACCAAACGTTTTAAATTTAGCATTACCATTCACATGACTTTTTATCCCAAAGATTATGTAAAACGCGTACAGCCAGCAATCACATTACATAACAATCGACATAAAGAGCAAACAAAGAGAACTATCAGTTAAAAATTACAACGATACGGTGGAACGGAAGCAACCCGCTAAAGTTCAATGCTAGTGCTGCTAGCCAGGGGCAACGGCATGCGTGTGACAATCGTCATTAAGTGTTGGCCCTGAAAAGGGCCGTCGTGAGGGTGATGCTAAAGCGAAAGCTCCAGCGGACGATTTAACCGCCGAATCCGATAACTTGAGACTTGGATGGCATCAGCTAGTCCTAACTGGCATTTTTTGAAATTTCATCAAATACGTTGTTTTTAGTCTCTTCCCTTTTCGCATCGATAAATTTGTAATTTATGTCCCTGCCTTTTTCTTTCTTTTTCTCTCATTTTCACCTATTTTTATTTCATTCTAGATCTGAACCTTCCACTCTCGCTCATTCTTCACACCCCTCCCTCTGCTACGTTTCTTATCATCGCTGTCTTTTTCTTTCTCCTTTATGTTTTTTCTTCTGACATCACATTGTGTGATGCCGGAGGTATTGCTTAGATCTAGATGTTGTCTAACGTCACGTGTTTGTTTTGTCTTCATTAGTGGAGTTACAATCGACATAAAGAGCAAACAAAGAGAACTATCAGTTAAAAATTACAACGATACGGTGGAACGGAAGCAACCCGCTAAAGTTCAATGCTAGTGCTGCTAGCCAGGGGCAACGGCATGCGTGTGACAATCGTCAATCGTGATTAAGTGTTGGCCCTGAAAAGGGCCGTCGTGAGGGTGATGCTAAAGCGAAAGCTCCAGCGGACGATTTAACCGCCGAATCCGTACAGAGTGCGGCCCTGGCGTTTAAGGGCGTAGACCACATCCATAGCAGTGACAGTCTTCCTCTTGGCATGCTCAGTGTA